>PVJH01004722.1:0-121502 GCA_004026705.1 Nesogale talazaci | reverse complement strand
GACCTAGTTTCCCTGGGGCACTGCATGGCTGAGACCTGGATCAGACAATTGTTGCTGTAAATACCCTCCCAGCCGCAAAGCACTGATGGGAATGGGTTACTGCAGGAACTCTGATTGCAGGATGTTTGAGGCCTTGGTAAGACTGATGTCGGCTTCTGGGAGCCTCAGCGAGGTGGTGGTACTAGACGTCTAGCATTCACAATAGCGCCAATGGAACTCACCTCAAGACTCTAATACATGAAAGGAAAAGTAACCATTTGTGTTAATGTTCTTAAATTGTCGCCCAGTCCTTCAAAGAAGCTCCAGAAAAAAAGAGGCAAAGTCTCACAGAGCACAAACCCTTGAAAGATCATATCAAAATTCTGGGATAAAATAGACGTCATTGTCTTTTAGATAAGCTACACATGTAAACAAATACATTTCAAATTGGTTTGGGCTGGGTCCAGACCAGATAGCCCCTTCAGCCCCTAGCCTCACAAGAAGGAGATGAACAAACTGCTGGATTTTTTTTTTAACTTAAAAAAAAATCATTTTATTGGGGACTTACACAACTCTTATCACGATCAACACATACATCAATTGCATGCGGGCCACATTTGCACATTGTTGTCATCATCATTCTTGAAACATCCTCCTCCTACTTTGGCCCCCCATATCAGCTCCCCATATTTCCCTTCCTCATTTCCCCCCCCCCCATGAACCCTTAATAGTTTACAAATTATCATTATTTTGTCTCATTGTACATTGTCTGATGTGTCCCTTCATCCACTTCCCTGTTGTCCATACCCCAGGGAGGAGGTTAGATGTAGATTCCTGCAATTGGTTCCCCCTTTCTACTCCACCTTCCCACCACCCTCCCCAGTATCACCACTCTCACCACTGGTCCTGAAGAGATCATCTGTCTAGCTGGATTTGCAAGGTAGAATTGGGATCATGATAGTGGGTGGGAGGAAGCATTGAAGAACTAGAGGAAAGTTGCATATTTCATTTTTGCTACACTGTACCTTGACTGGCTCATCTCCTCCCTGTGATCCTTCTGTAAGGGGATGTTGCTTTACCTATTCATGGGTATTGGGTGCCCAATCTGTATTCACCCTCATTTATAATGATAATATAATTTTTAGTTCTTTAATGCCTGATAACCTGATCCGATTGACACCTCGTGGTCACACAGGCTGGTGTGCTTCTTCCATGTGGACTTTGTTGCTTCTGAGCTTTACAACCCATGCCTGTGGCATTTCACAGAGCTTTTCTTCCCGGGAAGGGCACAGCCCCTCTCCCTAGCATTGCAGGAAGTAGGTTTGCAAAGCAAGATGATTTTTTAATAAGTCATGGAGCCTCCCTCCCTTTTATCAGCCCACATGCCTTTAGCTCATATATGTCCAACCACCCCAGCAAACTACTTGCTAGGTTGCGGAACTGCCTGGAGCTCAAATGTTCCCTTCCCTTTCCCTCCTCTTTCTTCTTTTCCTGGGAGTCCTTTTCCCTAAATAAAAACCATCCTTTTCTTTGCATTCTTTGCATCTGTCCTTGCCCCTCCCTCCCCACTCCGCTTCTCTCATGAACCCTTGGCAATTTACAAATTATCATTGTTTTGTCGATGTGTCCCCTCGCCCACTTCCCCACTAGGAGAAGGTTCTATGTAGATCCCTACAATTGGTTTCCTGCTTCTACCCCACTTTCCCTCCACCCTCCTGTTATCACCACTCTCACCACCAGTCCTGAAGGGATCATCTGTCCTGGATTCCTCATACTTCCACCGCCTATCTGTACCAGTGTACATCCCCTGGTCTAGCTGGATTTGTAAGATAGAATTGGGACCATGATAGTGGGGGGTCAGGGGGGCAGAAGCATTCAAGAACTAGAGGAAAGTTGCATATTTCATTGTTGCTACACTGTACCCTGACTGGCCTGTCTCCTCCCCGCATCCCTTCTGCAAGGGAATGTCGCTTCACCTACTGATGGACTTTGGGTTCCCAATCTGAATTATTATTTTTTTATAAGAGAAGGACTATAAAGAATCAAAGACTGAACCTGAGCTTAAATATATGTTGGATATGATTATAGATTCAATGTATTGGCTGCTGTATTTTTTGACATCAAAGGATTTTGAACTAAAGATAGAAACCAAAGTATTATTCACTTAGAAATAACCTTTTTCCTTCTAATTCTGGTTGATTTACATCCAAAATATAGTCTGCATCTGTCCCTTTCTCAGCATTTAGACTGCTACTTGCATAGTTACAAGTCACCATTCATTTTCCTTCAACCGGATTGCAAAAATAGCATCTTATCTGGTCTCCCTGGATCCACTTCCTCGCCTCTGCAGTCCACTCTCTACCTAGCAACCAGATTGCTCTTTTAAAATGTAAATCAGATCACAGCTCTCCTCCTTTAAAAAACTTCTGTGACTTCCTATAGCACCTGGAATCCGCCTCCCCGATTCTGTGCTTTCACCCACGTGCCGGCTGTATCCTGGCCCCTTCCCAGATCTTCCTTATCCCTTCTCATCTCATCCTCTCACTGTCATAGCGAACCTTCCCATCATGCCTTCTTTCTGAGCTCAGATGGACTAACTCGTTTCTGACAATGAATCCTGTCTTTACTGGTGTACTCTGTGCAGACTCTTTCAGAAGACCCTTCCAAGACTGGCTCATTCTCACACCTCCATTCTCAACTGTTCTCCCACCGCCCTCAGCCCCACCAGAACTTGTTACCACATGGGTGGTGGTGGTGCTACTTGCTGAGATCACTCTCTAACCTGCTTAGCCTAGTGTCACACTCCAAACTCTACAGCTTCTCTGATGAACTCACAAACTTCTCGGAGTGCACGGTGAACCTGTTCTTTCAGGAACCTGTCCATGTAGAGTGCACAGTGAACCTGTTCTTTCAGGAACCTGTCCATGTAGAGCGCACGGTGAACCTGTTCTTTCAGGAACCTGTCCATGTAGAGTGCACGGTGAACCTGTTCTTTCCTATTCACTTTCTTCTGAGCCCTTTCCTTCTGGGAAAGCACACGACCACAGCCAGATCTGGCCACCCCAGCAGGCATAGAAAGGACACTAACAAATTTGGCTAAGGGACAAAGGGTCACAGAGAAGATGTCCCCAGACCAAATCCAACAGCCTTTAGAATTGAGGAGTCCCACAAGCTACTTCCTGGCCAATAATAATACTTCCCAGGTCTAATATACATTCATGGTTCTTTCTAGGAAATCTGCTTCGTTCTCATAATTCCCTCTAGTTACTTCCTGGTGTACAACTGCAAGCCCCGTTTTTTCTGGGACTTCCCTTGTTAATTGTAGTTCAGAGTTGTTCCTTGCTTGATCACTCAAAGCAATGCCTTCTCCTTTCACTTTCATCCAGTCTCGATCCTTGGATTCCGCCCCCCCCCCTTTCAAAGCTATTGTATTAGGAGCTAATACAGATATAATACCATTCCATTGTTCAATCATACCAAGAGATGTTGTATAGTTGCTACTACAGTCAGTTTCAAAGCATTTTCTTCTCATATACCTTGATATCAGTTCCCTTTACCCCCTCGCTCCCACCATACCGCCAGAACCCCTTGTCTTCATAGGTTCATCAATCCTGGGTTTCATATACAGAAAACCAGAAAAACATTTAACAAAAATTCAAGAGGGCTATCCAAAATGACAAAAGGCATCAGAGATCAACCCCACTATGAATAAAACCACAGAAAATACTGAAAACACATCATGTCCAAAATGTATCATGGAGGGATTAAATGATACAGTTTTAATTATTCATGTCAGGGTTATTATTTTGATCTCCTATAGTCATCTACCCAATACTCTCTGTTTGATATCAGTTTATTTCCATTCCTTAGTTATGGATAGAGGGCAATCATCGGGGGCTTATTTCTTGTGTAGACCTTGCAAAGGTATCTGGGAATGTGTTAGTCCTGGTAAACTAGAGAAACAAATTCATAGACACATATCTGGTATAAGGTTAAGGTCTATAAACAAGAGGAATGGGACATTGAGAAAACATCCCAGCCTAGTCCAGTTCAAAGTCATAAATCTGTTATTAGCGCATATGCCCCATACCAGTCTACAAAGTCTCCTTCCAACTCATGAAGTCACTGGTCAGTGGGTGCAGAATCCCAGCACTGGCAGGGGTCTCCCCATGGCTCGTTGCTTCCAGAGCTCAGGGTCCATCAACAGTATCCAGTGGCGATAGAAGCAACTCAGTGCTGACAGGGGTCTCCACGTGACTTCTCCAGCTTCAGAGGTCTGGTTCCATCAGGGTAAGGCCACGTGGCTTCTCCTCTGGCTCCTCCAGCTCCTGGGACACTGCCATCTTATATCTTGTCTGTAGTTCACCATCTTGGAGACTGACTCCCAACAACTGGGGAGATGGCTTCTCATCTCCACTAGGGAAATACCACAAGATTTCCCAGAAGTCTCAGGAGAAAGCCATGCCCACACAGAGGCCTCATTGACTACTCAATGGCTATCTCCAGATTAACAGGCTAGACTCCACCCCTACATTTCAATCTTGAAATTGACATAAGCACAAGGAGGTCTTTGTTTTCTAGGGTGACATAGCAAGACCTCTTTAAAAGATTGGAAGGCAAGGATGCAAGTTTGAGGACTAAGGTACACCTGACTCAAGGCAAAGTTTCCCATACTATGTGTGTGAAAGTTGGCCATTGAACGAGGAACACTAGACAAATGAATGCCTTTTTCCTGTGGTGTTGGTGAAGAATATGCAAAGTGTCATGGACTGCCAAAAGAACTAACGGATCTGTTTTAGAATGACAGCCACAATGTTCTTGAGAAGCAAGGATGGCTAGACTTTGCCTCACATACTTGGACATGTTGTCAAGAGAGACTAGTCCCTGGAGAAGGACATCATGCTTGGTAAAGTAGAGGCACAGCAGAGGACCAGACGGTCTTCAAAGAGATGAATCAACACAGTGGCTGCAACAATGAGCTCAACTACAAGAACAATTGTGAGGCTGGTACTCTACTGGCTGGTGCATCATTCTGGTGGCTGAGTCCGAGCCGGCAAGGTCAGGGGTTGGCAGCATTACCACTAAGCTCATCTTAATTCATCAGGACCTGGGTTCAGCTTTGATGCTCTGGAGGAACCCTGGTGGTGTAGTGGTTATGAGATTGGTTGCAATATGCTTGGTCAGCAGCTCAAGACCACCAACACTTCTGAGGAAGAAAAACTGGGCTTTCAACTCCTGTCACCAGTGAGTCTCAGAAACCCAAAAAGAGTTTCTGAGTCAGTATTGACTCTGTGGCCGTGAGGTTTTTTTGTTTGTTGTTTGTTTGTTTTAACGGGGCCTTTCAAAATTGTAATGTTTCAGAGCAGAGCATCAGGTCTGTTTTCAAAGGGGTAGTCCAGAGTCCACTTCTGGTCAGTGGTCAAGCACGTCACAGTGCCATGAGCGGAGTTCTTGAATTGCCTAATTTTATTTTCTACACAGCAGTTATCTGAAATTCTCATGTCTATTGGATTACAGACATACCTCTTTTCATTGTATCTTGTTTTATTGTCTTCCAGATTCTCCCTCTCTGTCTGCAATACAAATCGAAAGTTTGGAGCAGTTCTCCATCCATCAAGCAAGTTGGTCAGGACCATTTCCCCAACTTCCAAGTGCTCATTTCGTGTCTCTGTGTCACATTTTGGTTCTTCTCACAACATCTGAAACTTTTACATACTGCTGTTGCATGCTTAATGACTACAGGACAATGTAAGCATAACTTTCATATGCACCAGGGCATCCCACATTCCCGGGACTTGCTTTATTTCCATTTTCTCTGTATTGTGGGGATGTGTAACTGAGCCTGCAGCACTTCTGAGTGGGAGGCTTCTTGTCTCTTTCCACATACAGGAATGTGAGTCCAATGAAAGCAGGTTGCTCGTCTGTCTCTCTTATCACTCACTACCCCCTCTTTGGTTCTAGAACTCTTCTGGGTACCAAGTCGGCAGTCAATAACTACTTCAGATAATTTATTGAGTGTGATTTCCTCGCCTCTTGCTTTTGAAAACACAACTTTTAAAGGTGTCTACACACTTGACCTAGAATTTTACGATGATTTTCGTACCCACACAATTCTCTCCTCCTCTGAGCCCGGACCATATTCATGGTACTCTCCAGGGTCTGGGGAAGTCTGGCACATGTTTTATTGCTGGTGGTCTCTGTGCCACCAAGTCAACCCCGACTCAGAGTTAGTGACCCGACGAGCACAGAAGGAGACACTGTCTGATCCCGAACGGTCCTTACAGTTGTACTGGTGGAGCCCGTGGTGGCTGCCACTGTGTCAGTCCATCTCCTGGAGTGCCCTCCCTCTTCCCGCTGACCTTCCATTTGACCAAGCATCTTGTCTTCTCCAGAGACATCTTTCCTGATAGCATGTCCGAAGCACTTGAGACAAAGTTTGTTTTTTCTTGTTTCTTAGGAACATTCTGACCATACTTCTTCCAAGACACATTTGTTTGCTCTTCCAGCAGTCCACAGTATTTTCCATAGTCTTTGCCAGCACATAGTACAAATGCATCCGTCCTTCGGCACTCTTCCTTAATCATTGTGCAACTGTCACGTGCATAGGAGGCTATTGAAAGTACCATGGCACACAGCAGGTTCGCAATATGTTGTTTGGACTGCGTCACAATATGTAAATGGGTAGTAATATGGAACATGCGTATGTCTTGGGTGTAGGGCTCTGGTGGTCTAGTGCTTATGAGTTGGCCTGAGATCTGCATGGTCGGCAGTTCAAAACCACCAGCGACCAACTCTGAGGGAGAAAGACTAGGTTTTCTACTCCAGGAAACAGTTACAGCCTCAGAACCCCACAGGGGCTCGCTCTGAGTCAGCATTGAGTTGATATCAGTGACTGAGTGGCGCTCACGGGAAAAATGCAAAACGATGGCGTCATCCAAAGGAGAGACGGCTGCTTTGGCCCTTGTTAACGTCTCTTCCCTACAATTGTTCTCAATATTTTCAAGAATGTTCATGCCCATTATTTTGCTTGCTGCTCATATCAGTCCTGTGAGATTGGCTTTAGGCTCTACACTTTACGCATGTCGAAGCTGAAGAGTAGAGGCACAAACTGACCTGATCTAGCAAGTGCTACCAGTATCATGCAGACACAGGACTTGATTCTGCTAATTTCACACACTATAAGCATGCCTGCCCACATCTGTCAACATCCTCCTTCATCAACTGCATTTGTGGTTTGGATCTAATTGTATCATAAATCCAAATTATCTTGCATGGAATCTGATACTGACAGGCTTCCCAGTGAATCCTCAATCCTTGCTCTTGTCTGTACTTTGGCTTCCATAAGCCCCATGTTCGCAAAAAGAATGCTTTCACCTTTACTTTGCTCTTTTGCTCATGTGACTGACCTCTGAGATTCTCTTCATCACGGAAATTTCCTCTATGATGTTCATCAGACACAGCTGAGCAGTGTTAGATGGACTTTTGCTAGCTGTCAACTTGTGGCTCTTTCACATTTGACTCTGAACCCACCAATGAGAAGCACCTGTAAACATCGACCAGACCACAACAGAAGTCAGACAGGGCAAAGTCAATGAGGAAATAGTGCACAGAAGGGTGAGCATTTTCAGTCTGAAACAAATATAGCACAACCAGAGGAGACAAATCATTTACAAAATTAGTCTTGTGATAGGCAAAATACCTCAAGAGTTCATTCTGTTAATTTATTCCTTCATTGTTTATTGAAAGAATCTCACATTGCAAGCTCTATACTAAGGACTTGGGAATACAGAATCAAACAAAAATACATGAGTTTTTTTATGCATCTTGTGAGGTAGAGAGACTTATATTAAAAAGAAAACTTCAGAAAGATGAATGTTGTGAGAAGGAAACATAAGAGTAATTGACAATCGCCAGGGAGTTCAGGAGAGACACCCCACAAGTGGTGATGAGCTTTCATATATCTTGGGTTCAGATGTGCTCAATATGTGTCAGAGTTACGAAAAAGGAAAAGGAGAAAGAAATCATCAAATGCGTAAATAATAATAGTGGGGACTTTGTAATACTTGCATGTAATCAATATGTTTTGTTGTATCATGTGTCAGTTAGTTGGCCCTAATCCTGGCGATATATACTCACTCTTACCACCATCAAGTCTGTTCTGATTCATAGTGTCCCCATAGCACAGGGTAGGGCACTATGTGGATTTCAGGGACCGTACCTGTAAATGGGAGTAGAAAGTCTCATCTTTCTCCAGCAAAGTGATTGGTACCTTTGAACTGCTGACCTTGAGGCTAAGTGCACTGTGGGTAACAACTAAAGAAAAATATTCCCTTTGTCATGAAATTCTCTGGTGATAAATATTGGCATTGCCATGGGCTACCAAAAGAACAGACACATAAATCTGTCTTAGAAGAGGTGCAGCCAGAGGGCTCCTTGGAAACAGGATGGTGAGGGTCATCTTACTTGCTTTGGACATGTTATCCAGAGAGACCAGGCCCTGGAAAAGGACACCATGTTGGTCAATGAAAAAGAGGAAGAGGACTCCTGTATTAGGCCAGATTGTCTAGAAAAGAAACAAATCTAGTGATACTTATGTATGCATAAGAAATAGCTCTATATCAAATAGCTATTACATGTCAAGGAGGTATCCCAGCCCAGTCCAATTCAAGTTCACAAGCCTGGCCCTCCTCACTGCATTTAGCTGAAGGCTGGTGACACAGGAAAGATGAGGCAGGATGAAGTAAGGTCACAGGCTGGTGGGTACAGAGTTGTATGGGTCCAATGTTGGTGGAAACATGCAGGATGCTGACAGCAATCAGAGGAGGGTGGCCCACGGGGGGGCCACCCTTAGAAGCAGGGAGAGTTCCAGCAGGAAGCAGGGCAAAGTCAGAAAGAGAGAGAGAGAGAGAGAGAGAGAGAGAGAGAGAGAGAGAGAGAGAGAGAGAGAAGGAGGTTCCTGATTATAAAAAGGACACCCCTCCCCCCCCCACACCACCAAATAGCATCATGAGGCTTTACCTGATTAATATATTGGACTCTACCCCTACACTTTCATAAAAATTCAAGATGACATGAAATCATCAAAGAGCACGCAATGAGATAGATTGACACAGTAGCTACAATAATGGGCTCAAACATAACAATTGTAAGAATGGTTTTGATAGGTTTTATGTCAATTTGCTTGGGCCAGGATTCTCCCATGATGTGATCATGATGGACTATTCAGTGAAGCAGCCAACCAGAAGAGTGTGGAGTACAACCTTAATCTAGTTATAGCCTTAATATAATTGAGGGGAAATTTCATTTGGAGAGCAGCTTACTCAGTAGAGATTGACACGATGAGGAAGCTAGGTCACTTTCCTTGAAACGGAATTTTGCATCACTAGGTCTCTGGACCTCCTGCCACCATGCTTGCTGATCCCAGGATCTGTTGGTGGACTGCTGACATTGGATTCATTCAGTGCTTCACCCACCAGCCTGTGGTCTTCCTGATTCCTGTTCATTGGTCCTTGTAGCCAAAAAGGTCAGGAGAGGCCTCCAGCTTGCCATCTGACCCATGGACTTTAATCAGACTGGACTTGACTGCTAGTACAATGGTGTGAGCCATGTCCTGATATAAATGTCTGCTGATATACCCACATATAGAAACCTCACTGGTTCGCTTCTCGAGAGAACCCAGCCTAACATATTTGTGCAGGACAGGGTAGTGTTTTCTCTGTTGTACTGTGAGCTGGAACTGGCATGATAGCACCTAACACTGCATAATGCTATGGGGTTACACTGTAATGGAAAGCACATACAAAAACGAATGCAGAGTTACGCTAGAAAATGTTTCTAAACCGGTCTAGGACTGCTAAAGGGAAAAATGGACCAAGGAAGGAAGAAAGGGAAGTAGCGGCAGGATAGAATGTCAAAATACAATTTTACATTAAACTAGACATCAGTAACTATGTCTGACTAACATGACATAACTAATTAAAAGGAGTTAGACAGGAACATAACTAACTTGTTTGAACAAGTGCAAGGAGGTCCAGGTGCTTCAAGTGAGTAGAGTAATCATAAAGAGGTAAGTGGATGGGTTCAGAGAGGTAATGGATCTTGAGGGGCCCGTAGGTGATTGTAAGGGCTATGGCTTTTATTCTTGAGTACAGTGGGAAGGCACTGAAAGCTTTTGAGCAAATGGTTGATATGATCTGACTTATATTTTAATCAGTCGGACTACTGTGTAGAGAATGCTTATTATGTTCTAGACAATGTGCTAAGAGTCTTACAGAGATGACCTCATTTTATCTCCACAATTCTGTGAGAAAGGTACTTATTTTATGGATGATAAAAACCAAGGTGTAGAGTTTAAGTACCTTGCTGATAACTAATAACTGGCAGAGCTGGAATGACAAGCCAAGTCACGTGATTCTAGCACGTCTGCCATTAAACACAATGTTAATGGTGCCTTCGTAAGGGAGACTGGGGTGGTAGGTGGCGGAGATGAAAGTAACAATAGTACCTGTAATTTGTTAAGGGTCTACTAGTCACTGTGGTAGCTTCTTAACTTTACACAACTATGCCATCCGATAGGGAAGGGCTTTCATTATACAGGAGAAAACTGAGATTCAGAAATATGATGCAATTAACCTGAGTTCAAATACTTAATTATTAGACATTGAATTCAAACTCACATCATTGTATCTCTAAAGCACCTGCCTTTCTGCCTCACAGATATATTTCTTTTCTTTTAAAAAATATTGCTTATAACAAGCTTATAGCTGTCCTCCATGTATGTGTGTGTTTAATGAGTCTATATATCTTTTTTGACTGGAATGCTTAGTGCGTTTATTTATGTAATTACCAGACTAGTTGGTCTTAATTAAAGCAACTCGCTATTTGTTTTGTTTATCGTATCTGCTCTTTATTCCATTATTCATCTTTATCTGCCTTCTTTTGAATTAATTTTTTAAATTACATATTCCCCTCTACTAGACATTCTTGAGTTTTCAGTACCTATCCTTGAGAATCTGTGTTCTTCTTAGTGCCTCAAAATGCATCCTTCAGACTTTTAGAGAGTTTCAAAGCAATTTCATTTAATTTAGCTCTTTCTTGTTCTTTGGAATAGCATTTGTAATTTTATTTCCATATTGTTATCTTCCTACAAGCCTTCCTGTCATTTCTCTAAAGCATCAATATCTTCAAAATGCTCTTCTTTCCTTCTCGCAATTCTTTATTTTCATCTGTGGTCTATTTTCCTTTACTACAAAAATCCTCACAAACCAGGAGTCCCTCATTCTGTTATACATAGGTTATTGTCAGTTGGAACCAACTTGGGGACCCCTTAACCACAGCAGCCCAGTCAATTGGTGGGAGTTAACAAGATTATAACCCTAGAAGCTCTATCAATCAGTTGGCTACATTTTAGTACCATGTCTCTTACAGATTATTCTGTTCTTGCCTCTTCCTCACATGATTGTGCTTTAGTCAGAAGAATTTTTAAAATAGCCTTATTTTTTAGTTAAATGTGATGTGTTCAATATGCTGTTAAACTCCTCTAGTAAGTGCATATGCTTAGAGATTGGACTTTTAATTCTAGAATGTATATTTGATTTTAGAGATTTCAATTTAATATTGAAATTATTAACATTCATTTCTCCTCTATGTCTTTTATTTTCTTTAGTGATCTCACTTATTTTTAAATCATTTTGGTCAATTCCCTTTTTTGAGTTATCTGTCTGCTTCTATTGTTTGAATTTTCTCTTGATTATTTATTTGTCTATGCACATTTTGTTATGAGCATGATTCAGACAGTGGGTTTTAATAGCAACCCAACCCCAAACAAACAAAGATTCCTACTGGGTTAATAAACATAGGCTGAAGTGTATATATAAGCTCGGTGTTTGTTTAGTAAGTTTTACTTTTTAGTAGGTATCATTTCCCTTCTGATTGCCCTCTATTCTTGTTTTGTTTTTGTCAGTAAAAGTCTGGAAACTCTTTGGCTCTTTAGCCACCAAAGTCTCAATGGAAGGGTTTCACCATAAATTTTAGACCTTGTGTCAGATAAGGTTCTCTAGAGAAACAAAACCAGGATACTAGTAATTCTCTTTATATATTAATATAGATAGAAGAATATATAAGGTAAGAAATAAACAGTTAACTAATCTATAAAGCAGTACAATGATTTGATGCAACTCACTTGTGTGAGACAGCTAGTAGACTGGCAGTCCTTGGAGTCTTGAGGGCCCCTGAGTAGTCCTCTGTAGAGCAATTCAGGTTATCTGGTCACAAGCAGCAAACAGCAAAGCAGGTCACCAACAGTCAGCCAGATGACAGAGTCCAACAGTACCCAGTTCAAGAGATGTATATCCCAGGAGTGTGGCAAAGTAGGGCTTGAACGAACCTCAACTCAGATACACAGTCCATGATTAGGTGTCCACAGGTAGTGTTGTTTGGAGGTTGAGACACAGGATGAACAAGACAGCTGGGTGGTCTGAAGATCCAAAAGCAAGAGGGCTAGGGTGGGACTTGTCGAGCCTTTTCTATCTCTGTCCTTCGGTTGAACTCCTGTGTTCATTGGCCATGTTGTCACAAAAAGCTTACCCATTCCAGACTTTTATTTACAAAGATTAAAAACTTGGCAAATGGATCAAGGGGAAGAATTTTTGTGCATTTATTACAAACATATTTCTAGTGTTACTCTGTCTTCTAATACTATAGGAGTACATAAATCAGTCTTATATATTGCATATTACATATACCTATTGTGCCAATCTATTATGACAGACTGTAAATTGATGGAATAATCTACTGGTGTTTCTTTTAACCAGTGAAATTCCTCTGTTTGGAATTTTCTGTTTCTTCCCATCATGGACAAATATTTCCTGGGAAACAAATAGTCAATGATTGACGCTTCCTTAGGAATTTTAATATGTCTAATTTCTTCTTCCATATATATATTTTGGTTTCAACTTATAACTTTTTCATTGTTACATTGTTGATGTTAGTTTGTTGTTAGTGTGTACATGCTAATAGAAGTGATATTCTATCTCAGATATGTAGTGGATCGATAAAAATTAGAACTGAGGGTTATTGGCTATCTCATTTGATAAATGGAAAATCAGGTGCTTAGGATTTTGAAGTGATCTATTTCAGCTCAAAATTTAATCAGGCTTGAAAGGGATCCTAAGATAGGCCTTGATGTGGTTCTCTTGCCCCCACATCCTGTATTTAAAAAGACAAGGAGAACACAAACAAACAAACAAAAATCACAGAGAGAATAGCCAATGAAAAGAAAGCCACCAACAATGGAGGCTAATTTTGGAGACTGAGCCCAGATGCCCTGCCCTCAGATATTCATATAGGGGAAGCAAAGCTGTGACGTAGTAGTCATTTGTGTCTATCATTAAATGTAATATTTGATTATTTCTTTTTGTCCTCCCTTGTTTGGAAACAGACAAATAAACAAACAAACAAACCATGACATGGATTGCCAATGATGTGTGCTCCTTTGGAAATAGGTTGTCTAATGAGGCAAAGAAGGGGGTAATGTACAGGGTAGGAAACACTGCTATCAGAAATCTAAAACTGTGTATTACACTTGGCCAAGAAATATTTCTAGCAGATGGGATTTCAGAGACTTGGTGTTGTGGCCTCATGAATTACTCTACCCAACAGAGAAAGTGAAACAAAACCTATGGCCTTTGAAAATATAAAAAATAAATATTTTTACCCTATTTGACAGCAAGAGTTTTCACAGGCAACCCCACTGCACCCCACCCCTGATAATTGTTTCTTTGGTGAGCTCGTCCAGTTTGTGAAAGGAAGGGAGGGGGCTGCAAGAGAATAAGGAGCAGAGATCACCATTCCTTCCCAAGATGCTCTGCACCACTCCACCTCTGAGGGCTCAATCCTCACCTCCGAGGTGGGGCTGGAAGAATTAGGCTGAGTTCACAGTAAGTCAAAAGTGCAATCTACTTTCAATAAATGTGATCTTTAAAGTTTAATAGGATAGCTGTATGCTTATTTAAAATGTGTGGTATCCTGGTTGAAATTTTATATCTCTATTCAATCTTAGAAGAGAGTTTGCTAAGCAATGTAATAATGTAGACAAGTTAGGTGGGGCAGGTTAAGGATTGGGGTAGGGGGAGGAAGCGACAAATCCAACTTGCTTAGAAGAACAGACAGTATTTAAGGACATTATCACGGTATTGTCAACATACAAATTTCTACTGCTATGCATAAATGAGTTACATCCCTTCATTAAGGAAGACCATCTATTTATCATCTTTATAAGCAATTCCAGTGACAGAAAATTCTCACTTCTTTACAACCATTCACATTGATGACAGTGAACAACTTGGAGTACTTAGAAGGCACTCTCCTAGGGCAGGATCCCATAAGAAAAGCTACTGCATTTAACCTTTAATTCGCTGACATCGGTACTCATATTACTCTTTTTTTTTTAACATGGGGGGCATACAAATTTGCAAAGACATAGCCCAAAGGATAGAGCCCAGTTCAGTGTGACCCCTAACGCCCCGGCATGAATGAGTTTGCACTTAGTGATTTGACCCCTTCACAATGCCCTTTCTCTCCATCTTGGTGGCCACAGACTCCTGACTCCATCAGTGGTGGGCAGGTTGAAATGCTTGGAGCATGACAAAGGAAGGACAGGGTTCAGAAGGCACACAGACTTCTCAACAGCCTTCCCTGCATCACTTTACTAATTGCATATCTGAAGGCGATTAGCCTTTGCAATGATCATCTGTAAAGGGAGAATCAAAATTTCAATCTTGTAAGGATGCTGGCCAAATGCAATACTGTATATACTATGTCTAATTCAATGTAGAATCACAGTCAAAAAGCAAAAAATAAAAACCTTAAAATGATAGACTCAAATCTGACTCATGGGGAAGCCACATGTTTTAGAGAGAACTATTCTCGATAGGATCCTCCTATCCATGACCTTTTGGAAACACGTGCCCAGGGCATTATTCTGAGCTTTCTTCTCAGTGGCTTTGAACAGACTGCCTGCCTCTCTGTTAATAGTCAACCTCTTCACTTTTTTTGTTTCAACATCCAGGATCCATGCATCTGTGTAGACACAGATCAGGTGACTTTCAACAATTCAGGGGAAAAAGGGATCAAAACTAATGGAGTTTTTTCATGAGCTTTTAAAAGCCTCTTCATATAGGATTTGTCAAATATGAGCTACCTCTCCTACTTGTTTCTATTATGACTGCATTTTGTGGGATAGCTCTCTTTTAAATGAGCACCTAGGAAGATTTTTGAGCACCCTGTTGATAACCCTTTCACAAGGGTTGAGAAGCGAGTACTGTGAGTGCAGCATTAGACAAGTGGTTAGTGCTTTCTATTTTGCTCATCCTCAAAGTTCTAATAATTATTTTTGAAGTAATCCTTCACTGTAT
Organism: Nesogale talazaci; assembly: GCA_004026705.1. Lineage (NCBI taxonomy): Eukaryota > Metazoa > Chordata > Mammalia > Afrosoricida > Tenrecidae > Nesogale > Nesogale talazaci. Next base: position 106,110 of record PVJH01004722.1, on the reverse strand, counting down.
GCACAGTTCAACTTTCTAATTTGGCATAAAGATTTGGCAAAATGAATCTCCTCTCCAAGAGAATTCCAAAGAAAATATTATCTATGGTACCCAAAAAGTCAAATTCAGAATTCCTTTCCTTCATTTGAAGCCATCTGGAGTTGAAAAGCTCTCCTTGAATGGGGGCCAATTTTTTTTTTTGTAATACATTTGTCTTCCTGAGAAACCCAAGTTGCTGTCCTCCAGGTGGAGCTGCATGAAAGAGAGAAAAATAGAACACTATAGGTTAACACCCCAGAAAAGCAGATAAGCCCAGAAGTGGACAGCATTGTAAGGATAGCGTGCAATTTTAGAGGGCACTACTGGGAAGACTGTGAGCTGATTCATACTGTTTAATTCCATAAGAATTTGAAAAGACAGTCCAAGTGCTTGGTTGTCCTAGAGTGGCATGTGTGTCGGACAGGGTTCTCTTAGAAAAATAAAACTAGGACACTAGTAATTCTCTTTATATATTTATATAGAGAGAAGGGTATATAAGATAAGAAAGAGACAGTTAACTGTCTATAAAGCAATTCACTTGTGTGAGACAGCTAGAAGACTGGCAGTCCTTCAAGTCTTGAGGGCCGCTGAGTAGTCCTCTGTAGAGCAATTCAGGCTATATAGTCACAGGCAGCAAACAGCAGAGCAGGTCACCAACAGTCACTCAGCTGACAGAGTCCAACAGTCCCCAGCTCAAGAGATGTATATCCCAGGAGCGTGGCGAAGTAGGGCTTGAAGGAACCTCAACTCACAGCTCCACAGTCCACGATTGGGTGTCCCACGGGTAGTGTTGCTTGAAGGTCGAGACACAGGACAAACAAGGCAGCTGTCTGGTCTGAAGATCCAAAAGCAAGAGCACAAGGGCGGAGCTCGCCAAGCCTTTTCCATTTCCGCTCTTCAATTGATCGTGTGTGTTCCTTGGCCATGTCGTCACAACAGACCTACCTATTGTCTTTGGCCATGTTGGCATCACAAGCTTACCTATAACAACCCACCCCTTGCCAACGTGGCACCTGTACACAATTCTTTAGCCATATAAAATTTCCAGACATCAATGAAATCAAACTTATACTTAATATCAAGCACCTGTCATACATACAAATGAGAACACACTGAGGCCAATTGTAGCTGATATATCATACATGAGCAAAGAAAAAAAAAGATATTCAATAAGCTCATATACAGAAAATACATGAACAATCACAAACCTCGCTTTTGCAATTGATCACATGGTTGTAATTGGTAGGTAGAACTACCTTCTTCTACTATCCATTCTGTGTTACCTTTGCCCTCAGCAATCACTTCAGCTGGTTGTTGTATTTTTGCCTGGTGGGGTGACCCAGACCTTCATCCCTGAGGGGTCCAGGTCATTAGATGTCCTGCCCTGATGGGGTTGCTGTAATTTACCATTTAATTTTATCACAGGGCATTGCAGCACTAAGAGTTGGCCTATGGGATCTCCTAGATTCCAGACATATTCTTCTTTGCCCCCATTATGTAACACCAGTCCAATTTCTTCTTGGTAATCTGGGTCAATCATACCACCCAGTACAGTGAAACCCTTCCTGATCTGTTGATCCAGAGGCATGAGAAGCCCAAAGTGGCCTGGGGGCATTCTCAGCTGCCAGTTCAGTGGAATCCGTGCTGTGTTTCCAGGTGAGAGAGTTCCTTCTTTCGGGACCAGGACCTCCAGGCCAGAAGCACATAGGGTTGCTGGGACAGGAAGCAAAAATGTTGCAAGTGGGTCAATAGGAGTAATAGTGAGTGGTGCCACTCCAGTTTCCATCCCTTGGTTCCTAGACTCATGAATCCTGGCTATTGGAGACACAGCACTATATATTGGCTGCTGTTTTAAAGCATAGACAGCTTCCTGGAGAACACTGCCCCAGCCCTGCATGTTGTTGTCACATAGTTTGCGTTGCAGTTGTGTCTTTAGAAGCCCATTCCATCGTTCTATCAAGCCAGCTGCTTCAGGATGATGAGGAACATGGTATGACCAGTGAATTCCATGGGCATAGGCCCATTGCTGCACTGAATTTGCTGTGAAGTGAGTTCCTTGAATTGAACCAATGCTATGTGGGATGCCATGCTGGTGGATGAGGCATTCTGTAAGTCCATGAGTGGTGGTTTGGGCAGAAGCATTGCGTGCAAGGAAGGCAAGTTCATATCCAGAATAGGTGTCTGTTCCAGTCAGAACGCTGCCCCCTCCATAATGGGAGTGGTCTTATATAATCAACTTGCCACTAAGTTGCTGGTTGATCTCCCTTAGGAATGATTAGACCTTGGAATTAACGTTGGTTTCTGTTGCTGGCAAATAGGGCACTCAGCAGTGGCTGTGGTCAAGTCAGCCTTGGTGAGTGGAAGTCCATGTTGCTGTGCCCATGCATAACCTCCATCCCTGCCACCATGTCCACTTTGTTCATGTGCCCATTGGGCAATAACAGGAGTGGCAGAGGAAAGAGGAGGGCCAGTGTCCACAGTGTGTGTCATCTTATCTACTTGATTGTTAAAGTCCTCCTCTTCAGAGGTAACCCTTTGGTGAGCATTCACATGAGACACTATTACCTTTATTTTTTGGCCCATTCAGAGAGATCCATCCACATATCTCTTCCCCACACCTCCTTGTCACCAATATTTCAATCATGTTCCTTCCAAGTCCCTGACATCCAGTCAAGCCATTAGCCACAGCCCATGAATCAGTATACAGCTTCATAACTGGCCATTTGCATCTAAACAGCCAGATGCACTGCTTGAAGTTCTGCGCATTGGGAGGACTTTCCTTCACCGCTATCTTTTAAGGAGATCCCAGAAAGGGGCTGTAGTGCTGCTGCTGTTCACTTGTGAGTGGCACCTGCATATCGTGCAGAGCCATCTGTGAACCAAGCATGACTTTTCTGTTCTTCAGTTAAATTATCATAAGGAACTCCCCAAAGGCCATAGGTGCAGACTGGGAGAGAGAAAGTAATGTGACTGGAGTGGGGACTGTGGGCATTTAGGCCACTTCTTCATACAGCTTACTTGTACCTTCAGGTCCTGATCTGGCCCAATCTCGTATGTACCACTGACCAACAACTGACACTTCTAGCACCATTGGGTCAGCTGGATCATATGGTCCCAGTGGCAAAGCAGCTTGCACGGCAGCCTGAACCTGTTGCAGAGTCTTTTCTTGTTCCAGGCCCCACTCAATATTGGAGGCCTTTCGTGCCACCTGATAAAATAGGTTGAAGTAGTATACCTAAATGAGGGATATGCTGCCTCCAGAATCCGAAGAGGCCCACTAGGCATTGTGCCTCCTGTTTCATTGTTGGGGGAGCCAGATGCAATAGCTTATTCTTTACTTTAGTAGGAATACTCCACACCACTGGATCCCTAGAAATTTTACTGAGGTGGAGGGTGCTTGAATCTTTGTTGGGTTAATTTCCCAAGCTCTTGTATGCAGATGCTGTACTAATGAATCTAAAGTCTTTGATACATCCTCCTTAGTGGATCCAATCAGCATAATGTCATCAATATAATGTAATAGTGGGACATTTTGTGGAATAGATAGACGATTGGGGTCCCAGGGACTAAATTATGGCACAGGGCAGAAGAATTGATGTACTCCTAGGGGAGAGTTGTGAAAGTGTACTGTTGCTGCTGCCAGCTGAAGCCAAACTGCTTTTAGTGGTCCTTTGAGATTGGTATCGAGAAGAAGGCATTGGCCAGATCAATAGCTGCATACCAAGTACCAGGAGAAGTATTAATTTGCTCAAGCAATGAGACCACATCTGGAACTGCAGCTGCAATTGTAGTCACTACCTGGTTAAGCTTATAGGATTATAGGAGCGATTATAGGAGCCTTCAAAGATGCTGGGGCCCACTTCACAAACTTATTCCTTATGGCTGTGGTGAAGAATATCTCCTCAGGACACCCCCTTTTGGGGCTTATGGGAGTATCCTGATAATCCACTGTCATTCTCCAGGATGCATCTGTCTTCTTTACAGGCCAAATGGGTGAGTTAAATGGAGCTGTGGTAAGAATCACCACCCCTGCATCTTTCAAGTCTTTGATGGTGGCACTGATCTCGGCAATCCCTCCAGGAATGCGGTACTGCTTTTGGTTTACTATTTTCCTAGGCAAAGGCAATTCTAATGGTTTCCATATTGCCTTTCCCACTTTGAGAGCCCTTATTCCACATTTCAGGAATCCAATATGGGGGTTCTGCCAGTTACTAAGTATGTCTGTTCCAATGATGCATTCTGGAACTGGGGAAATAACCACAGGATGGGTTCAGGGACCTACTGGATCCACAGTAAGGTGTACCTGAGCTAAAACTCCATTAATAACTTGACCTCCATAAGCCCCCACACTTTGGATCCCCTGGAATTAGTGTCAGTTCAGAGCCAGTGGCCAGTAATCCATGAAAAGTTTGATTATTTCCTTTCCCCGAAAGAACAATCACTCTTATGAAAGGCCACAGGTCCCTTTGGGGAAGGCTAGAAGAAAGACTAGCATCATAAATCTTCAGTGATGTAGCAAAGTCCTCCTTCTAAGGGACCCGGCCTTCCCCTCATTCAAGTGGTTGTGGGTCTGTAAACTGGCTCAGGTCTGGGAATTGGTTGAGTGATCGTGCGTGACTGCCTATCCCGCTGTTCACCTGACCAAGCATTCTTCTGCCTATATAGGTCACGTAAATATTTAGTAAGTTTCCCATGTATTTCATTCCTAGGGACACCATGACTAAGTAGCCAATGCCATAATTCCTCACGAGACAGGCTGATTTGATTACTACGAAAGCCTGGCTGTCTATTATAATCACGTCCACTCTGTCTCAGTTGATTCAATGCTGACATTTGCCCTCTGTCACCACGGAGTCCAATCAGCCCCATCATAGGCAAATGTCGGAGTTCACTTAAGGCAGTTCCCACAGTTAATCCTGGTGCACAGAACAGAGCGATTATATGAGTCTTCAAAGATGCTGGGGCCCACTTCACAAACTTATTCCTTATGGTTGTGGTGAAGAATATCTCCTCAGGACACCCCCTTTTGGGGTTTATGGGAGTATCCTGATAGATTCATTCCACCAAACCAATTTCCCTAAGCTTTTCGATGCCTTCTTCTACAGTGTACCAAGGTAGGTCAGGCACCTAAAGTTGGTCTAATCTAGGCCACCTGGCAGCCCATGCCTCAGTGAACCAGCCAAATAAGGAGTTGGATCCTCTCTTAGCCTCTCTCACTGAGACATTGAAAGAAGAGTCTATGTTTAAGGGTCCCATATCCAGAAACTTAGACTGATCTAATATTACATTTCTTGCACCAGTATCCCACACCCTCAGTAACCATTCCCAGGGATACTCCCCAGGCTTTTGCTTGTACGTAGTTGAAAGTTCGAGCAGTTCTTTGTGAATATAGCCTACTTCTTCTTGAGTAATCACCTCGGCCTCACCCTTAGGAGCTTTCCTTGCCTTAATTTGAGTTACAGGTCTAGTAGAAACTATCAATGGTGAGGGTGTTTCCTGGGTGTTCTCAGCACTATCTTGTAAGGCATCTCCCTCAGGCAGTGGTAGAGATGCAGTCCCACCTGGCATTTCACCTTGAGTAGTTTGGTTAATCTGCTCAGGGATGGGTTGTTTTGTTGATAGTGGATTACTATCTTCAGTGAGAGGGGTGGATCTATTGACTGAACTGGTTCAATTGTCTCTAGAAGAGGCACAATATTCTCTATTTCTGGATCATCAGCCCATATATTTCCATCCCCTGTTTCAGGGTCTCAATTTTTTCCTATCAATGCCCTCACTTTGGTTTCAGACACTGCTCTAGATCTGCCATTCAGCTGACATTGTAATTCAGCCACTCGCATAACCACTTTGGACCTGGTTCTCAGCAATTGACTCTTTTACTACAACCAAGAAGGCTCTCCTTTGTAGCACAGGCTGAAGTCTTCAAGTCCGTGAGTCAACACCTGAGGCATACTTCTGAGGCCCTGAGGCAATCTCTCTCCTTAATCCCATAGTCCATTGTAAGGAGGACCAGCCAATCAGCCACCCTATACTTGACATCTTGACAAAACGGCTGGAAAATATTAATACGTTCTCCTAGAGCCTCTCCTGTAACCAGCACCCCATCCATTGGTGCTCCTACTTTAGGCATTAGCTTTGCTATGTCACACCATGGACTAGTAGGAGTAGCAAAATTACCCATGGCTTTGGGTCTAGAATTAGCATCACCACTGCTCTTAAGACTAATCAGATTGGAGAACCAATCAAAGAAACCCATATTTATGATTTTATTTCTCTAGAAGCAATCCTGGTACCACTTTGTGTCAGACAGGGCTTTCTTAGAGAAATAAAACCAGGACACTAGTAATTATCTTTATATATTTATATAGAGAGAAGGGTATATAAGATAAGAAAGAAACAGTTAACTATCTATAAAGCAACTCACTTGCGTGAAACAGCTGGAAGACTGGCAGTCCTTTATGTCTTGAGGGCCGCTGAGTAGTCCTCTGTAGAGCAATTCAGGCTATCTGGTCACAGGCAGAAAACAGCAGAGCAGGTCACCAACAGTCAGCCAGCTGACAGAGTCCAATAGTCCCTAGTGCAAGAGATGTGTATCCCAGGAGCATGGTGAAGAAGGACTTGAAGGAAGCTCAATTCACAGCTCCACAGTCCATGATTAGGTATCTCACAGGAGTGTTGCTTGAAGGTCGAGACACAGGACAAACAAGGCATCTGTCTAGTCTGAAGATCCAAAAGCAAGAGCACAAGCGCAGAGCTCGCCAAGCCTTTTCTATTTCTGCGCTTCAATTGATCGTGTGTGTTCATTGGCCACGTCGTCAAACAAACCTACCTATCATCTTTGGCCATGTTGGCATCACAAGCTTATCTATAACAGCATGCAAAAGCAAAAAGACAGGGTCCTCTAGGACCAGGTCATTTGGGGGAGAGACAGCACAGAGACATGGGAGAAGAACAGCTCAAGACCACCCCAGGCATAACTCAGGGGTAAAACCAGGGGACAGCTGAGAGCAGGGCTTTGTTGGTCAGAAAAGGCGGCTATCATTTTTTTTTTTTTTTACAAAAACTGCTATATTCCAGACATTTAATTAGCAAGTCCAATGATCTCATTTAATTTCATCCTAAAATAATCCAAAACAAAACAAAAAAACAAACCACTTCTGATGTATTGCTAGTCTGTTTTGAAGATGGGGAAATTTAATTGCAATGATTAAGAAACCTGCTTCAGAGTGAATAGCAAGCAACTTACAGGATTTAGAGTTAGGTCTGTTGGAATGCAACATGCATGCTCTGCACCACCCATGCTCTCAAATAGTCTAAAGCCCTTTGTTATCTCCATAACGATTCCCTCGCAAATTTCATAGGCCTCTGTTTCTTTATTTGAGGCCTGGGGATAATGATGTTGCATTAGATGCATTTAGGGACAATACGCTGCCTCTATGCTCTTCCTTGGCATCTGGCCCTCAATTTAGTTCCTGATAACTTGGCAGTCTATGGAGGTTCAAGTCCACTCAAGGCCTAGAGATTTTCTTTTGAAAAATCAGTCACTGAAAACCTGGTTCCTCACAGGCACATGTGGGGCCACACTGCATCCCAGTGAGTCCAGGGGCAGCTAGGTTGCTGTTTTCTGGTCATGCTCTAACCCACGTGATATTGCCTCCAACTGAAGAGTAGGGGTGGGAATTCAACTTAAGGGAGTGAAGGAAAGAAAGGCAGATACATAGGTCATTGTGTCATCTTGTCTTTAACTATTGCCTGATTGTCCAGATTTTCCTAGACTGTGTTTGGCCCTGACAGGCATCCCTCCAACCTTCCCCCAGCCCATTATGTGGGACTGCATTGAGTTCTTGTTACATGCAACCAACAGATTCCTGACTAGAACAAATGCTTTCCTCATAGAGTTCTTGTGGGGAATCCATGAGATAAGGTAAATTACAAAGAACAAGATCGATGAGGCCACAGCTATTTATCGTGGTGAGTCAAATAGCAATTTGGTCTTTATAATTGGGTCCTGGGACTTTCAGTTTATGGAATGTTTCACCATGTCAAATAGGGGTGATGCACGCATTTCACTCTTATTTTTCCAGTCAGGAGGCATCAAAGTGGTTGATAATTGTGTCAAACTAAAGACACAGAGACCTCAAGTGCTCTGTATTTGGGACAGAATGGCTGTGTTAGGCTGGGTGACAAGAGAAACAAATCCGGAGACACTCATATATGTTTAAGAAAGAGCTGGTAATTTTATATAAGGAAAACCACTCAGTCCTTTCCAACTCAAGGCCATTAGTCTGATACGAGTCCATAAACCTCTCTTCAGATTCATGAAGCCACATGCAATGATGTAGGAAGATCACAAGCCAGAGGATACAAAATTTTGTGGATCCAGTGGCAGTGGACGCATCTCCAGGGCTCACACAGGCCTCCACATATTTCTGTCAAGAGACTTGACAGCAGGCAGGTGAAGGCAAAGAGAGTGGGGGAGGTCCCCAGGACCCTCCTTATGAGAAGGTCACACCCACAAGGAGATCTCATCGGGCTGTGACCTGATGGACAGGCTAGACTCCACCCCTACACTCTATCAATCAAGTTGACATGAAATTATGCAACTATCACAGTGGCTTCAGGCTGGTCATCTGGTTCCCACTGCACATTAGCTTTGCACTGGAGCCAAACTACCCTGGGGACAGATTCACAGAAAACCCAGTAGGACAATGGCCTGACCATCCTATTTCTCCCCATATGAAGGTCCTGATGAGAGAGGACAATTCAAACCCAGTGGGTGGTTTCATTAAAAAGACTTCTGGTTTGATTTTGGCTCATCCACCAGCATATCACTCAGCACAACAAAGCATGTGAACAAAGCCAGAGAATATAACGCTTCTGCTTCTAGAAAGAAAGCACACTCACACTGGCCATTTTAAGACTGCATTATTTGTAGCACGGATGCCTTGCCTTTGGGTGAATGATTCAGTGGGCTTGAAAAGACCATCAGGAACAGGACCGTACATTCAACTGGCATCTTATTTGCCACACGGTTATGCATTACTTTATATGCTAGGGGGCTCCAAGGGCTAAGGCCTTCTTGTTTCCTGAGTAATTTCAATGCTTCAAGGATGAACGTGAAGTCATTTTAACCTGTGTCCCATCCTCGTCCCACCACATGGAACCCACATTCTGCTTTCTCGGGGGAACACATGGCTTCATTCAACAGCAGCAGGCTGGCAGCAGAGGAAGCAATATTTCTGTTCATGTGTTTTTCCCGGTGGCTGCTTTATTATTTAACTCAGACCATGTAAATCACCAGTCAGAAGGTGGCCTTTGGGTGAACCTCATTCCGAATCTCAATTGACTGGTGCAAAGACAGTCATTATATTTTCTCACTATTTTTTATAAGTGTCTCCCCTCTCCCTGCTGTCTCCTGCTATTGTCCATTAGGATCAGTTATGATTCTTCAAAATAGAGTGGCTTTTATTGTTATTATTGAGACTTTCCTTCCTCGTCCATCAAGCAGCAGATCAGCACTCATTCTCTCTGGCAGAATGTACTCAGAGCTTTGTAGGAGAGGTTCTGGTGCCATTGGAAACACGGATGCCCTCTATCCCTTATGATACCCCAAAAGAGAGTGCTGGATTTGTACTTGATGTCTTTTAATGATGAGAGGAAGAAAGAACACCTTTACCTCACATCACTGTATGATGAATACTCAGGATTTATTTTTAGATCCATGGGGACACTTGCCCAGTTGCCAACTCTGCACACTAGAATCTTGGAGACAAAGACCAGCTAGCGTCCAGTCAGGCCTTATGTCTTCCTAGAACCACAACTAGGAAGATTAACTTGGCACTTTCGAATTAAACAATTATATCCATGAAGCCTATGAATGGTGAATACAGTATACACACACCCCAAGTCCGTTGCCCTTCATGGTGACTCCCCGTGTGTCAGAGGTCAAATACCCTCCTCTGACTCCTCAATGGTTGATCTCGTGGAAGCAGACCACTAAGAATTTCTTCCTCAGTGTGTCTGGGTAGATTGGAATGATCCACTCATGGACTGCCAACTGTGCATGCACATTTGTATGAGTTAGGGAATCCATGCAGAAAATGCCAATTATTGATAACACACTTTCTCAATGCCAGGCACAAATATCACCTCCTCTTATTCTCTCATAACTTTCTGAGGTAATAAATAACAGCTCTGAAGTACTGAGCTCACACCAGATGCCAACAATTACCCTAAGTCCCATCCACGCTCCACCTTGCCTAGTTAATCCTTCCACTAAGGCTAGGAGGTGGGTGTATGTTACATACTCATTTTATAAATAAGTAAACAGAGAGGGGTGGAGAGAGAGAGAGCGAGAGAGAGCGAGAGAGCGAGAGAGCGAGAGAGAGAGAGATTAGGTAATTTGTCCCAAGTTATACAATTGGTCAAGGGCAAAGCTCAGATTCAAACATGGCAGTCTAGTTTGAAATTCCATGTACAAAACTACAAACAGCCCTGCCAGGATATAGCATGGATGTGGACAAGCGAATACAACAGTGTTTTGTCATTGACAGTCTGTGCTGGGATGGTGGTGACTCCTGGTGAGATCCTGTTACTAGCTGGAAATTATTCTCTATTTCTGCTAATGTCATTTCTCAGCTTTCCTTTATACCAGCCTTTGTCTGTTATTTCTATGGAGATTGGCTCCCCCAAGTCTTTCTGCAAAATGCCTGCCTTAATTGCCAAGAAATGCCTCTCTCCGGGCTTGTTTACACAGCACTGCGTCTCTCGGCACCGTGCCCTCCATGCCTGGCCTGTGCTCCTCTCCTCTGTGAGTATTCTCTGCCACAGTAGGGCTGTGAAAAGAGCCAGGTCTCCCTGCCTTTGCTAGGAAGCAGCATTTTAATAGTGGGGTTTCAACTGCACTCTGGAAGTCCCCATGGGCCGCACGTACAGTTACGCCTTCCTCTGAGTAATAAAAACTCAGGAATATTCTGGTTTTACCATTTCCTACCTGACAGCTCATCAGTGTGACTTCTGAGTAGTTGGCTTGTGCTATAGGGGTACAGAGGTTAAGCGCTCAGCTGAGATCCCAAAAGTTGATGTCTACTCTTGGAAGACAAACGGGGCAACCTTTTCTGTTGTTATTGGGTGTCATCCAGTTGGTTTTGGGTACTGCGTGACACAGCAAAAGTGAACAATAGAGTTTTCTAGGCTGTCTTTTTTCTTATTTTTACCATAGAAGATCTCCAGCTGCTCTGGGGTGGTCTGTGTGTCAAGGTTATAACCAAGAAGAACTCAAGACATGTAACAGTTCCACTCTGCAACATATGAGGTTGCCTTAGATTGCCTTCAACTCAATGGCAATGGGTTGGTTTTGCATCAAAATCGCATAGGTTTCCTTAGAAATAAGAGTCCTGGCTTCCACTTGGAGAAGCAAGGTAGAGAGGAATAAACTTACATCCGAGTTCTGCTTCTTACTGACAACGTGACCTTAAATAACCTGCCTTACTAGGGATAATAGAAAGTATTATATTAAAGAGGGCTAGTAATACCTCATAGAACTTCCTGAGGATTAAAAATGATAATGCACAGACGCTCCTAGTATAGACTAGTATGCAAGTGTTTCCTCAACTTCCATCAAATTTCCTTTTCAGCCAATATTTGACTTTTAGACTTAACCTCTCTATAACTCATTTCTAAAATGAGAGCTTAGAATAAACTGATTGTCAAGGACTTTCCAAGTTTTAAGTGTCTCCTACATCAATCTTTGTAAATATGCTAAGTACTTCTCTTGTATTATATCCTGTAATTCCTTAATGGCCCTTAAAGTTAAGTCCTGCTACTGTCCACATATTATCCACAAGAAAGCTGAGATTTAGGAATAATGAGTCAATGGACTGGGGTACCTACTTAGCAGTGTTTGGGGAGCAAGGCTCTGAAGACAGGCTAGAGGATTTCAGATTTTATGTCAATTTGGCTGGGCCTGGTTTTTCAGTGGAGGTAAAACTTAGAAACCCCCCTTCGTAAGATTTCCTCAAGCATATGGCCTGCTTCCAACATAAGTAGATACTTGGGAAAGGTTTGCTTGCTTTTTGCTGACTCTAGATTCTGCAGCTGGCTTATCATCTAACCTCTGGTTCATTGGATTTGAGCCAAGGGTCTGCTGCTCTTGGGAGTTGTATCTGCAGCCAGAAGCCTGCCACTTTGACCTGCCAATCTTGGGTTCATCAGCTCCTGAAGCTACACGAATCAAGAGAAGCCTGCAGCTTGAATTTGACCCGTGGACTCAGAACTTTCCTGCTCCTAAAACCATGAGTCATTTCTTTGACATAAATGCGTGTGTGTGTGTGTGTGTGTGTATGTGTGTGTAAGTTTCAATGGTTGGCTTCTCTAGAAAACGCAGCCTGAGACATAGACCCTGAGCTCTCTTTTTAATTTTTTCAAATCCTCCACCCGCTCCAGCCCCTGAACTCCTAATCAGCTTGTGGGCCTTCGGGACTCTGAATCCTAACTGATGGGTCCTTGAGAAACTGCAGCTCTGCAATTGTGCTGAAGGCGCTCAAGAACTCTTAAGATGCACCCCCCCTCCCAGTCTATAATGTAGCTAAATGTGTTCCTTGTCCAGTAGGTTTACAAACAGGCTGCCAATCCAAGCACGATAAAAAAAAAACATTACTTCAGGGTCAAGATAGTGCAGTACACCCCAAACAACAACAACCACCTTCCCACCCCCCCAAAAAAAACCCTAAACAAATAAACAAAACAAAACCCATTATTAGCAATTTGATTCTAACTCATGAAGACTCTCTAGGCTAGGGTGGTGTTGTCCTGCAGTGTTTCCACGGCTGCAGTCTTTATGAAAACAGAGTACTGAATCATCTACCCACAGACTAGCTGGTGGGTTTGAACTGCCAACCTTTGGGTTAGCAGCCCGAACCTTCTACCTCCATGTAGGGTACAGATAGAGTCTCATGACTTGCCGGCTGCCTGGGTCGCTGGTCACCACCTCTCGGGGTGACTAACCTGCACAGACATAGTATATATGAGGGCATTCTGAATACAACGCTGAGCAAAATATCGGGCAAACTAGTCTGTGTCTCTCTCTAGTGACATCAGGCCATCTGTCTGTGGCAGTCCTACTCCCTATCTAATTTCTTGTTTCCAATATGTCATGTAATTCTCCAAACGGTGTGCACTCATCTGCTGATCACGAGAGTCAAGCCTTGGAGTCCGCCCAGGGGTGCTGAAGGAGAACGGACTTCCTTACTACAGCAGCCCCTGAAAACTACATAGTTCCACTTTGACATGCAAGGTTACCGTGAATCTGAATTGAGTTTTTTAAAAAGCAGACATGTGTCCTAGGTTTAGAAACCAGCTTACCAGATTTGTTAGAATGGTGCCTCCAGTAGGAGTGAAGCAGAACCTGAGCAGCTCTCCCAGAAACATCGGGGCTTGGAGATTGGGGCATTTCTGTGTCACCAGAGAGAAGAGAAAGCGGTTCAAAACCAGTTGAAGCCTAGCAAATGTTTATATTAATTTGCATACATAAATACATGCATGCTTAGGTCTTCTATGCCCACATTTGGTTCTGCTTAAATGTTCTGTTCTTAGATTTTTCTGATCTCAAATGCAAATTCGAACAGTAGCCATATTCCACTTTCCCAAATAAATTGCCTACAACACCAGGTCGGACTCCTGATCATTTTTATTAGCATGCTCCACAGGGACCCACCACTGGCGTTACCGTGCTCTGTGGGTAGGAAGCAGATACCCATTTTCCTGAACCCTGTAACCTTTTTTTTCCCCCTCCTGCAGGTGTGTTGGATTGTAGCTTAGCTGTGTTATAGACATACTCACATTCTTAGGTGATCCTAATGTGCTATTTTCTTTAACTTATTAAATAAGAATTCCCCTATCAGCAGTGTTTCAGATCCAATTGGATTTTTATTTCACTTTAAAACCTTCGCAGCCACCGGGAAAATTGCGCTGTAAGACCTTGAGTGGCAGCCACCACCTTTCATCAAAGGAACTCGCCATCCTTCACAAACATTAATTAAGTCCCACCACATTGTAGACTCCTCGTACGCGGCATTAAAACAAAAATCTCTTGAAATCAATGCAAGCTCGTCGGTGGCAAAGGCACAAGGCTGGGGAGAATGAAAATTTCTTAAGGAAACAAATTTGAGTTCTCCAGTACCAAGGGCATCTATTCCCTCTTAATAAAATGATATTGCTATTCCCTGATGACATCCTGCTGTTCATCTTCTTACATATAGTGCTGCTGATCAAATTTTCCCTTCTACAAGCTGTGTGCTCTTGGCACAACCTGGACATTTGCTTTTTGCTTTTATTGTCAGCCGAGGAGGTAGGGCTGTGGCCCATAGGGAAATGTGAACCATTTCCAAGGAGACAAAGAAGTTGGAGACTTTCCTAGGGCCACAGAATTGTCTATCTGGTCTACAGTGGACAGGAACGATCCCAAACCCAGGTAGGTTCCTGGGGAGCCAAAGAAACCTGTGCGTGGAAAGCCAGAGAGCCAAGACCCAGCACTTTGAATTCAGTCAAGAAAATCCCAGTGTCTGGCAGGCTACGATAGGGGTTGTCGCATGCCCCTCCTGCTACAGAACCCCCACCCTCCACCCCAGAAGAAAATGAAATTGCTAGGCTTGAAGCGACAGGCTCATTTCTCCTTAAGTCTTCTGATTGCCGCCCATCCTTAAAGCAGAAGCTGGCTGCCAGTCTGCAGAAGAACTCTTGGCGGCTTCGAAATGGGTTTTACCGTTCCAATCCTATCTCCTTAGACACAGCAAACCCTGCCTTCTGGTGTCTTACGGCTTCTGTGTGCACTGGCTCCGGCCTCTGTGAGTATGCCGGTCTCACTTTTTTTTTTCCCTTTTCTTTATCTTGCCCCAAAATTGCCTCCATGAATGTTAGTTGTTTTCCTTGTTTTTAGTACTCTTACCTATCATAGTTGATAACGTTTGACCACATAGAAACACAAAGTTAGCACTAAGTACCTTATAAAAAGCTTCACAACTGTCATCTCACATCTTGGATTCGTTTCTCTTTGCTCATGTACACACTCCTGCAACCACGCTTCCTCTAGGATCCCACTTGGGCTGAAGTCATATTTAAAATGGTTTGTGGATACAAAGAACTGCATGTGCACATGAGGCGTTGACCTGTGAGCAGACACCAACAAGACAAGTAAGCACTGTGCACTGTGCAAGACAGTGCAAGTAAGTGCTCGTCCTGTTTACCAAGAAAGAAAAAGAGAGAGCACACCAAAAAGGGCTTCTCAAGGTCACAAAGCTAGCTAGCTGAGGAATGAAATGCTAGCATCTAGAATGATCGTCAGGGTCCTAAGCCACTGACTTTTTGCTGTCTGCCATCCGGTTTCTTTTTCAGGGCAATGGTTCTCAAAAAGGTGGTCCAAAGTCCAGCAGGATGGGCATCACCTGGGAACTTGTAAGAAGTGCAAATTCCCAGGCCCCAGGCGAGATGGCAGGAAATAGAGAGGTCTGGGGCGGGACCGCAGCAATCAGGACGCTACCAGGCCTCCAGGTGACAGGACGCCCTCTTCCCTCGGAGGCTCACCTTTGAGCATCGCGACTCTACACCTGCGTTTCTCAAACTCTAGAATGATAGGGATCAGCTGGGGAGCTTGTTAAAGTGCAGATTTTGATTCCACAGGTCCGGGAGGAGGTTCTGAATTTGTATTTTCAACAAGCTCCTTCAAGTGTGGGCCTCTGCTGGAACAGCAAGAGTGTACAAAGAAGGACCAACAGAGAATACTGCCTCAGTTTAGCTGATGCAGAAAGCCATCCCGTTTCAATGAAATCATTCCCCAGTGTCCAGAAATGTGAGTACTCACACAATGTTCATGACAGTGCACACTAAAATCTGCAAAACTACCCCCAACCTGTGGCAGTTGTCTCGTTTCCCACTGCTATCTACCCCATCTGTGTTAGAGTAGAACCTCATACGCACCATAGGGGGATGAGTGGCTGATTTGGGTGGGTGGGAGCAATCCTCATAGATTGTCAAGTTTTGCTTCCGAAGTGTCTCTGGGTAGACTTGACCCACCAACCTTTCAGTTAGCAGCTGAGGGTCTTCACTGTTTGCAACACCCAGGGACACAGCAACGAAGTAACTTCCAAACACATGCATGCACACAAGTGCAAGTGCATGCAGACACTCACATACTTACATCCAGGCACACAGAATGGGCAACTATTTAAAAAGATGATATGATATAGCCACCGATTCACATATTAAAAGTTGTTCCCACACACAAGCATTGCAAATGAGCAGAATCAAGAGCTAGGAGGCTAAGGATAGTGCTCTGAGCAGTCAATAGAAGTATCACAAATTTCCATCATTCTTGTGCACATTCATATGTAAGTTCATTTACTTTTATTTATTTTTTATGAATAAATCATCTTATCGGGGGCTCTTACAGCTCTCATAATAATCCAAACATCAATGGCATCAAACACATTTGTACATACAAATCGAAACGCCATCATTTCAAAACATTTTCTTTCTGCTTGAGCCCTAGGTATCAGCTCCTCTTTTCTCTCTCCTGCCCGCACCTTTCCAGACAAAGTTCCAACACAGACCCATTAACAACAAATGACAAAGGACAAATGAGATGGGGGGGAGAGGGTAAAGACAGGCATTCTGACAAGAAAGAGAGTGGCAGGGAGTAAAAGGGACGTGGGACAAGGAGCAATCCCACACACACTCCAAAATTGAGCTGATTGGGACCATTTCATATGGGGAAAACCTATCAGTCAAGACTATGGTTTGGAAAGCACAGCATTGTAATCATGGAAACATCCAGAAAATCTTAAATTTACCAAGATATCAGAAAAACAGGTAAACTCTTCTAGACCATTTTTCCAACAAAATAATAGGATCGTCAACCCTCACCCACACCCCCACTGCCATTATGTCCATGCCTACGCAGAGCAGCCAGATGGGCCCACCAGGACTGCCCTGGAGGGTTTCTGGAACTATCCATCTTGAAGGGAGAGCTGAATCTTCCTCCCAGAGTAGCTGGTAACTTGAAACCGCCCCCACCCCACCCCTGGGGGTAGCAGTCCAATACTCAACCCAGGGTGCCCACAGGGTCTGTAAGGTTGCCAGATTTAGTAAATGAAAGCATTTCATCTGGAGAAATGATCATCTCTGGGCATTTCACTTAGGTGGACGGCCACTTTCTCTGACCCATTGGGGACGTGCACATGTCTGTGAGAGAAGCTTGCAGGGCGGTGAGTGAGGCAGGAGTAGGATGCCAGGACCAGGGCCTTGTATAGGCTTACTCTGCTTTGAATTCCCTGCTGAGACTTTGTGTTTCCAGCCCAGATAGAGAATCAGACACTGCAGTCTCACAGATTCCCAGATGATTTGGACAGACATGTGCGACTCATGTGGAGATCTTTTTACACTGCAGATTCTGAATCAGTATAGCAAAACTCTGATTTGACAGAGGAGATGCCAAGTAAAGAATGGTGTATCAGCCAGAATTGCTTTTTTTTTCAAACAGTTTTACTGGCACATAATCTACATATCATATAATTCAGTAGCCCAGTCATATCAAGAAGTTGTGCAATCATCACCACAATCAATTTTAGAACATTTATCCTTTCTTGTACCCATAGTTATTAGCGCTCCATTTTCCCCCAACTTCCTCTGCCATGCCTCCAAGAAACTATTAATCCACTTACTATCTATAAATTAACCTATTCAGAATTTTATATACAGAAAACATAAAAATATTAAAAACAAAATCTAACAATAACAGTGAAACTGAGAAAAGCCTCAATCTAAAAGAAAGTAGGAAATATTAAAATGTAGGGTCAAAATGAGATGAGATAATTCGGTATTAAATCTGAACCTAACTCCATCTGCTGTAATCCATTTTCCAATGCATTCTGCAAGGCTATTCCCTGGTTATAGCGGATTGACAGGAAGGTTCATCCACATGTATTTCCCCTTAAGTTTTTGCTTAAAATGAAAATAACTTTAAAATGGGTCAATTGGGACATCTAATGATAAGATATAACATGCTAACCCAACTATATCTGCCATAATTGACTTTACATTTCTCTCTATCTGATAACAAGACTTTCCTTTCCCTGGACTATGGTCAGATGAGATTCACCTAAGATTTAACCCATGTGTGGACCATGCTGGGTCTCTACTGTCATCCTTAGCCTTCTGCAAACTGGGTGTTCACAATTGAAACTCTGATACCACTCCCTTCTTTGGATTGTATCTTGTCTACATCTGGGGTCTTAAAGGTTTATCTTTAAACAAGCAGCCATCTAAGGGAGTCCTCAATTAAGTCTACATGAAACAAGCTCACCAGACTGTGTGACCCAAGGGTTGTTGATCACCAGGAGCAGCAAAACCTAGAATAGGATGTCTCGCCCCAGAAAGCAGTCTACTGGTATCCTTTACTAGGAGCAGAGCAGAATAAGGCAGTCCAGGATGGCGGTGGAGATAGGCAATGCCATCAGGAATCAAAAAATAAAAACTAAATCAGACTCACAGTCACCAAATAGACTCTAACTCATAGCAAGCACATAGGACAAAGTAGAATTGCCCCTGTGGGTTTCTGAGGCTGTAAATCTTCATGAGTGAAGGAAGTTCCATCTTTCTCCTAAGGTGCAGCTGGTGGTTTCGAATGTTGTGGTTAAGAGCCCAAACCTAGCCCACCACACCACCAGGGCCCCATCCAGGTCCCTGACTCTGTAATCTTATTAGTCAACCTCCTTAACAAATGGTACCCAACACTATTCTAAAACAAAACCCCCAAAACAGATCCTGAGGTTCCAGCAAGAATGGAAAAGCTAAAGACTGAGGTTATAGTATGGAAGAACATACCAACCAATGGAGTATCTTAAAAAAAAATCCAGAAAATTCCACTCATTAGCTTCCCTTTTCATCTCCTTGAAATGGGTGGTATGGCTATTCTTGGTTACAAGGAATCTGGATGGCGATTTGGAACTAGACACATGCACCCTAAGGATATTCAAAGTTTTTTTTTTTTAAGAAAAAGTGGGAAGAATTAATTAATAATGGAGAAACAGTGAGCAGAATTGACCATAAAGATACACACAAAGGAAGCAGCATTTCTACAGCAGGATGAAGACGATGGAGAAAAATGAGTGGATTACAGAGAACTGCAAAGGAGGCTGGAAGCATGAGGGAAGAAATGGTACTGGAGGTAAAGTTAATTGGAAATCATTACATGACCTTAAGGTCATGTTAAGTGCTGTCTACTCCAGGATACCTCATGCACAAAAGAACAAAACAAACACGACACAATAGCAACAACAAAATTGTCTCCTGTGACAATCACCATGGTTGGCTGAAAATTAGATCCAAAAGGTTTTCATTGGTTGATATTCAGAAGTAGATTGTCAGGTCTTTCCTCCTAAACCATCTGTGGCAGTTACGTAATCTGGTGTCAATTTGTAGAGGGTGGAGTCTATCCTGTCAATATGATCACAGTTTGATGACCCAATTTGGAGGTACCACGGAGTTAAACAGCTTGCTGGAGGCTTGATACTTGCTCACTCCCTGGGAGACATTACTGACGATGAGCCAGACAGAGCTACTTGATGCAGCTGGAGCTCCAGAGCTTGAGGAGCCACGTGGAGACCCCTGTGAGAGCTGAGATGCTTACACCACCACTGAATCCACAAGACCTCCCACCCACTGGCCTGTGATCTTCCTGCCTTCAGCATCATTGCATGGGTTGCGTGAGTCTGAAGTGGAATTTCTAGATTGCTATCAGACATTTGGACTAATGTCAGACCTAAAGACTTTGTTGGGATGCTTTCTTAATGTATAATTGCTCTTGTATAGAAAGGTCTTTCTTATACACATATGATGGTCCATGAATGTGTTTCTTTAGTCTACCTAGACTAGCACAACATCTTAGTTTTTACATCCATGAAAATACATTTAGCATGATAGAAACAGCTAACTTCTGGTGGTGGTAGCTGTGTATGAGGTACTTTGGACAAGAAGAAAATCCAGGATTTCCTTCATGGAAGTTGGAAATTCTAGCACTGAACCAACCCAAGGAAAAGAGCTGCCCAATTCCAATGACCAAAGCAACCTGGGACGTGTCATTTTGCCTGATTCTCTATACCCTAGAATTTGCTGGATAGCAAGCTTAGTGATAATTGGCATGTGTCGCATAATGACTCGATGCTTAATTATGTAGACTATGCTGCTTTTTAGTTTGGTTAAACTTGAGATAGATGGTGGATAAGGTCTCAGCAATTAACTATGTATTTCATGGGTGATCCTTTTAATAGGACATCCTATTAAGCACAGTTGTGTGCAAGTGGAAGTACCTTTCTGGTTTCAATAATATCCCCTGCATGGACTGGTGAACCCCTAAGCTGATATGTGAAACAAATGACCATGTTGCATCATGAAGACTGCGAGCATACTCCAGACCACAGAGTATGAGTAAGATTTCCCCAATACCAACCCCAAGACACGGCAAGTCCTGGCATTGTTAGATGTCAGAAAGATCGACTCATCTTTTAATTTTAGAAAAGCAAATGGTAAGAAAAGGTGAATAAAAGAAGTTTGTGGATCTGCTTTAATTCTGAATCAATTGTCTAGAATATAGCGTTCCCCCCCTACCCCCCTCCCTGCCCTTTGAAACAAGAGCTGTTTTCTCTGAATCCGGAAGCATCTTTCTGCTGCTGTGTGTCTGGTGAACACTCCTCCTTTCTCTCCTGCAGGTATTATTAGTAGCCTGATTGTGCTCATTCCTGGCAGAGAAAAAGGTGGCAGTCTGTTTTCACCTCCATCTGAGCAACGACATTGAGAATTGTCCCTCTCTTGCTAGATATTTGTATGTCGGGAGAAAAAAATATGTATCAAAAGAAAAGATGAACAAAATCTGGAAAAGAGGTTAAGAACATGTCGCCCCAGACCCTGGGAACAGTCAAATCAAGCTGCCAGCTGCAACACGAATTTCTCTAATAAGGAAATTAGAGCATGATCATTTCTGGCTATGTGACTCTGATTCTAAATAGGTTTTACAAATAGATTGTGATTGAACTTGGAAACATAAACAAATTGGCTGTGTGGAATAAAGGCTGAACTACATTTTGCTTAGAGAATTAAAATGCTTTTATGGGAGGCACTCGGGGGAATGGACAGCTATTTTAATGACAGCATAAGCATTTCTGAAACACTGGGCTTTGTTGCCTTCCCTTCAGAGAGTCAGGTCTGATCAATTCAAAAGAAAGTTTCCCAGTAGGGTCCCTAAGAGGACAGCTAACTGATAAAGGCAGGGGATGTTTGAAATTCCCCATTCAGGTGTTGGAGAGAGAGGTGCCATTTAAAAATAATAGATTTTAAAAATCAGCAGCTTAAGGTTTTCTTGTCAGCAGTCTCCCTTGGACATTTCTTTTGTCTCTTGGAGGGCTGGGGATGGATGCTCTTTAAGCTCTTTTAATACATTTTCACTTATAAATATGCATGTAATGCTCCCGGTGCCTCCCCTACGGACTCAGCACAGGCTCCCACCCTGGCAAGAAAGTTGGTGCCTGAGGAAATGCTAAATTTCTAATCAGGCCTCGGGTCAGCTTCAGACAACACAAAGCCATTTGAAACCCCCGAAAACTTTTATGTCAAGATGAAGGACTATAAACGCCGATGTGTCCAAACTTCCATCCCCTAAGAGAGGATTTGTTTTTGCTCTCTGATTTGTGTGGTTTTTGCTTCACACCATGGGAAAATGAATATACAGGTATGGAAGATCATATATATATACACACACACACTTATGTGTGTGTGTATTTATATACGTGTGCATATATATTCTGTTTCCTAAATTGATTGATTAGTCACTAAGACCGGGTCCATTACTGAGTTCAAGTTAATGAACTATCACTGAGAATAGTATGTTTTTACATTTTAAAATAGTGTTAGACCAGTGGCCCTCAACCTTCCTAATGCCGCGACCCTTAATACAGTTCCTGTGGGGACCTCCAACCATAAAATTATTTGTGTTACTACTTCATAACTGCCATTTTGCAACTGTTATGAATTGTCATGTAAATATTGATTTGCAAGATGTATTTTCATAGTTACAAATGGGACAAAATTAAGCATAAAGCTTAGCGATTAATCACAAAACAATACATAGATATATTTTGTGGAAATATTTATATTTTCTGGTGGTGTAAGGTGACCCCTGTAGAAGGGTCATTCAAACCCCAAAGAGGTCGCTACCCACAGGTTGAGAACCATTGTGTTAGACCGATCAGGGACCACACATTTGGCTTGGATGAACAGGTGCATGAAAGGCAGGAATTTAGCTGCAGGTCTCAAAATGCTTACATAATGGGAAATTTCCTTTTGACCTAGCCTAGACCCTCTTGCACCACTGTTCCTTCCAGGATATGTTTGTGGAGGTGGAAGAGGCCCACGATTGCACATCCTGGCTCTCCTGTTTTCCTGGGATGTGACAGCAGGGCCTGGGTGGTTCTTTTCTTTCACTAAATGCTCCCTGGGGTTTGCGAATGAGGAAACAGAGCTTATGTCTACACAAATACATATTCCCATGGTCTCTCTTTATACCAAGGCTCTTCTTAAATTGTACCGTGAACTAAACTGTCTTGCTAAAAGAGAAATATATTGTCTTTCATTTTCATTTATAGTTTAGCTCAAATGGATATTTACTTCTAATATTTCAGTCCCCTGCTGCCTCTTTTTCTGTCAAGCAGATAAAAATTTATAAGTGAATTACCAGGTGAGCTCCTTCTTGAGAAGGAATTCTTAAATTAATTCATCGCAAAAAAAAAAGAAAAGAAAAATAGAATTTCTACTTTCCTTAATGCACCTATCCAAAATCAACAGTTTATTTTCTGTACAGTGTGTTTTCTTAAACAAATATCACACAGTGGAAAGCACATTAGATGGAGTGTCCTATGACCTTGAAGCTAGACGCGGCTCTTTCATTTAGGGTGACCATGAATCAGTCGACAATGAGTTTAGAATCAATGCCCTGGAGAATGTAGCTTTTCCAATTTAGCATTCATAGGAATCCCTGGGGAGGTTTTTGAAGACGGTCTGGTAGTGCAGTGGTCGAGAACTTAGCTACTAACTGAAAGGTGGGTGGTTGAAACCTCTGCAAGAGGTAAGACTTGGTTCCCAGGTGTGGTACAGGTGACAGCCTAGGAAACCCAATGGGATGGTTCTGCTCTGTCACATGGGAGCACTGTGATTCACAATGGACTCAATAGCATAGGCAGACTGGCTGGCTGGTTTTTCAACAGAGGTCTTGTTAATCATACATTCCTGGACTCCATCCTCAAAGATAATGATTTGCCTACCCAGGTGGTCTCAGTCATGCCTTTTCATGATTTAGTCTTTGAGTTGTATTCTGAGGACTATGGTGCACTGGACCAAAGTCATTGTATTTCAATCCCCTCTTGAGCATGGGACAGCTGGGCATTGACTAAGGAAGACAGGAGTAGAATGTATGCATTTGAATGACAGGTTGGTGAAGAATACAGTAGATATACCACGGACTCCAAGAAGCACAAACACATTTGTGCTTTTCAGCAAGCACACTCCTTTGAGAAAAGAGTGGTGAGCCTTCATCTCAGGTACTTGGACCATGTTATCTGGAGTGAACAGTGCCTGGAAATGGACATGATCCTTTAAAAGTAGAGAGGCAGTGAAAAGGAGAAAGATTGACACAGTGGCTGCAACCATGGACTCAAACACAGCAGTGCGTAGACTTGTGCAATGTTGTTTTTGTGCAGAGGAGTCTATGAATTGGAACTGACTTGATGACATCTAACAATATTAGTATTGTTCTAGAAATGTGAGTGCATGCAGTCATGTCAAAAGGGTTGCTGTAAAACCATAGAAACCTTTGTGAAACCCAAAATATTAAAATGTCAAGTCATTATTTCTCAACATATCCTCTCTCTAGGTCTCCTTCTGAAGGCAGGATTTTCATCTCTCGAACCCTTCTTCAAAGAATTCTGTGCTCTGTGATTGATCCCATGTCAAAATGGCAGCCTTCACATCATTGACGGACCCAGATAATGTTTCCTTTTGGATGTAGTTGAGTTTCAGGAGCATAAGGAAGCCTGAAAAGGCAAGATCATGGCTGCAGGGTTGATGGGGGAGGTTTTCCAGGAGCGTTCTCATTTAGCACTGAAGACTGAGTAAGTACATTATTGCAATGGGAAAAAAAAAATTCCGTAGTGCAATTTTCCTCCCTTTTCCTCATCACTGCATTTTTCCATTTTCTTAAGATTTTAACAACCTCCGTGATAACCCTATAGCCTTTGAGAAATCTATCAAGATGACATCTTTGAAATCCCCCTATGCAGTCATCCTAACCTTCTGAAGTGATCTCTGTGTTTTGAATTGAATTTATAGCTTATTAAGAAGGCACTCTGTTGACTTGACCTTTTGGGGGAAGGCTTCATAAGAGAACTAAGCTACATATATTCCTGGCAGACAAGACTTGTCTACAGTCATCCACTGATGACATATATTTTCACACATTTTAATTGGAATAAATGTGTGTGTATGTGGATTCTGTATTTGGACTGATCTTTGTATGATTCTAGATTATGGTCTTGCCACTTCTACAAGTATGGAAGCCAAGGGCCAGAATCATAAATGGATTTATTCAGAGGAGCAGATGCAGTTGGATATCATCATCTAAATCTTCAAATCTTAGTCCAGGGATCATTCCACATAATATGCTGCATGATACAAATGAATTTTCTTAGGAAATCTAGCCCTGCAATTAAACTTTCCGCACAGCCTAAAAAAGAACTCATTAAAGATAATGAAATAAACAAATAATGGCAGCTCTTGAAAGCATACCATTGTGCTGAGTAACCCCCCAAATGTGGTACAGAGTCTTATTTATTTTTTGTGTGGCCTCACTGCTCTGGTGGGAGTAGCTGCTGGATTTGAACTGTCAGCCCTGTGGGCTACAGTCCCGCACACAACCACTACACCACCAGGGCTCAGCCAGATTATTACTTTTTTGAAGCAGGAGGGAGACGAAGTTGCACATGCATCTATGTAACATTATATAAAGAGCTATCGAGTCTAATAAAATAAGCAAATCAGGAATATCAATCAGAATAGAAGCAACAAAATAATCTTCATTTACAAATGCTATGATTGCTTATAAGTGCCTTCTAACCTCAAGTTCAGCAGTTCGAAAGCCCCAGCTGCTTCAGGGGAGATAGATGAGGCTTTCTATTCCCCCCAAGCTGTACAGCTTCAAAAAACCCCAGGGGCAGTGCTACTCTGTCCGGCAGAGTTGTCTGAGTTGGAATGGACTTGATGGCAATGAGTGTTTTTTTGCTTTTTGAATGTTTACATGGAAAATATAATAGCATCAATGAGAAAAGCAAGAGCTTGGATTCTAGGCCAAAATATAAAACAGAACCAAAAAAATAATTCTCTCCGGGATTCATATCACCATCAACAAATAGCTAGAAATATAATTTTAAAAAAAGATCCATATCATAATACCACCAGCCAATACAAGTTGTCTGGGAAGAAATGTCGCACAAACCGTATGTGACCATGATGTAGAAAATTTGAGAAATCTATTAAGTCTTTGGGAAAGACTTAAATAAGTTAAAAAATTCGAATGACATCATGAGAGGAAATTTCCTATAAGTTGGTGTGACTCTTCCTAAAAGTAATCTACAAACTCATCTTCATTCCAATATAAATTTTAGATCTTTTTATGGTCATAGAAATTGACAATCCAATCTTAAAATCCACGTGGAAAACAAAAGTCCAGGAATAGTCACGGGATTGCTGAAGAAAAGTGAGAAGGAAACATTTATAGGCTATCGTTACAGGTGCATTATCAAGCTATAGTAATTAATCAAGAGCCCATTGCCAAACACAGCTACCTTGAGAACTCCGTGACTGAGGAAGCATCGTGAGAAGAGGGTACATTATCCAATAAATACATCTATGAGTACTGATCTGAAGTGAAAAAGACTTACCTATGCTGTTCTCAGAGGCCGGCAAGTCAATCCTGATTCAGTTTGCTCACACACCACAGTCCGGTGCCTCGCTCACTGCATCCTTGTGCTTCAGCACATGATGGTATTCTTCCAGTTTGCTCCAGGGGGATGGAACCGATACCCAACTTTTTGTCGAGTTTGTAGAACTAGTTGTTAGAAAGACTTTGTAGTCCAGGTTCTCTCTAAGGGGGGGGGGGGTTTACATTTTTTCTGAGCTAGAAATCACACATTTACCTTTCTTCCTCTTATTTATTTATTTATTTTTTTTTTGGTTTTTGGGGCATCACTGCCCTATGGTGGTGGGAGTAGGAGGCCCAGCCTTGTTGCTGGATTTGAACCTCCAACCCGGTGGGTTGCAGTCCCGCGCACAACCACTACGCCACTGGGGCTCAGCCCTTCTTCCTCTTATTTAACATTCATCTACGCAATGGTGAATTCTAAGTGCCACTAGTCACGTTCATTCTGTCCATCCGTATGAAAAATTAGATAGAACTATGCCTGTAAAGTTTATTTATTCATTTCATAGAACTTGTGATACCTTTGATAAAATATGGCGTTTTTATTTCCTTGTGTTTGTTACTTCAGTAAACAAACATTTAACACAAAGAAGAAAACGTACCAATCAACCAGAGGGTGACACGCTTTCTTTCAGCTTTATGCTATACTCCAAATTCTCACAAGATACTACGAGTGAATTATGCAATTTCTGAAAGTGTTCAAAGAGTTAAAAATTATCAGGATATTACTGAAAGTTCAGCAGAAGTAGAAAATTGCTTTTCAAATTCGATCATAATATGTTCAGGGAAGATAAGTTGCTTGTTTCCATTGTATTAAACGAAATAACTATTGTTTGATCCACTTCTAAAGGAAGGGGATCCTACTCTTTTTTAAATCATTTTATTGGGGGCTCATACATCGTTTTTCACAATACATAAATAAACATACTTTGCCTAGTACCTTTACATGTCCGCTGCTATTATCGTTCTCCAATCATCCGCCCTTTTCCTTGAGCCCCTCATATTGGCTTTTCCAGCTCTTCCCCTCCACCCCGCTCTCCCCTCCCCACCAACCCTCAATACTTTATACATTATTATTGTTCTGTCATGTTTTACACTGCCCAACCTCTCCCCCAACCCACTCCTTTGATGCTCATCCTTCAAATAGGAGCTTATGTGTATATCCTTGCAGCTGGTTCCGTCCCTCCACCCCACCCTCTCTCCACCCCTCCAGCACCTCCAATCCTACCACCAGGCCAAAAGGGCTCAACCATCTTTGTCTCCCCACATCCCCAACTCCCCTCTCCACTAGTATACCCTCTCCAGTCCATCTAGATTTGTAAGGTAGAGTTGGAACCATGATGGTTGGTGGGGAGGAAGGCTTCAGGAACTAGAGGAAACTTGTATGCATCATCACTGCCCGGCTGCACCTTGACTGGTCTGTCTCTTCCCCATGACTCCCCTGTCAAGTGGTGACCAATTACCCACCAGTGGGCCTTAGGTCCCCATCTTGCTCTCCCCCTCATTCATAATGATGCGATTCTTGTTCTTTGATGCTCGATACCTGCTCCCTTCGGCCCCTCTTGATCACACATGCTGGTGTGCTTCTTCCATGTGGACTTTGCTGTGTCTGCGCTGGATGGTGGCTCGATTATCTCCAAGTCTTTGAGAGTCCAGACATTCAATCATTTGGTAGCTGGGCAACATCATTTCTTCTACTCTGTTTGCCTCTGTATCCATTTGTCTTCAGCGATATCGGGAGTCAATTGGTCCATTGATTTTGGTTTTTGTTCTTTGATGCCTGATGCCAGATTGTTTCAGCACCTCATGATTGCACAGGCAAGTGAGCTTCTTCTATGGTGGGTTTTGTTGCTCCTGAGCTAAATGACTGTTTATGCTCAAACCTTTAAAACCCCAGATGCTATATCTTTTGATAGCTGGGTCGCATCAGTTTTCTTCACCACTCTTGCTCGTGCTCCCACATGTCCTCAATGGGCACTCTGGGGATGTGTGCACACAGTGATATGTGTGTTTTTCCTCCTGTTTGATGTCTATTGCATAGACCTTTCACCACCATGTGGCCACGCTGGCTGTTGTGTTTCTTCTGTGTGGGTGTGGTCCTTTCTCAAGTAAGTGGTCTATTGTTTATCTTCAGGCTTTTAAGACCCCAGATATATCCTTTGATGGCTGGGCACCATCAGCTTTCTTTACCACATTTGCTTATGCACCCATTTTATTCCAGTGATCATGTTGGGCCTAGAGGAATACCAGATTCATAGAACGAAGTGTTCTTGCATTGAGGGAGCGCCAGGGTAAGGGTCCAAGGTCCACTTGCTACCATAGTATTTGGCCTATAGATATGTTCTTAAATTTATTCCCACCTTATACTAGGTAGTTGGATTTATGTATGGAAATACCTATGTTTAGGCCTCTGCAAATGCTCTTTGCCTTCTAGCTCTTTCCTTTATTTCCTTCCCTCTCCCTCCTGTCCCATCATCATGTTCCACCTTCATTGGCATTTCACTATTTTCTCACAGATTCATTGTCCTTGCTTATTCCTGACCAGGCCTCCCACACCCTCCTTTCCATCGATTCCAGACCACTTGTTGCTCCCCCTCCCCCATCCATGTGTTTGTCCACACCCTCTTCTCCTCCCCTCTCTCATGCCCCCAGGAATCGTTGTTTGTCCAGTCCTGTCTGTGGCGCAATGGGTCTCTAGGGGGATGTATTCCTCTGAGCATCATGTGTTGGCTTGGAGCTTGGACCAACTCTCTTCCTCTTCCTCCCTTCTTGTATTTGTCCCTGTGGGTGTGGGATGCTGACCCCTCCCCCAACCTGTTCTCTGCCACACCCACTTCTAGTGATGGAGTCCATCTGACTCTGGTTGCCTCTGGCTCTGAAGCTCTCTCTCTTCTTGCATCCTTCCATGCATCCATGCTGTCCTCATGGTTGGGTGCTTCCTGGTAGGAACTGCTCGCCCACTCCAGTTTCTGTGGAGACAAGACCAGTATTCCCCCCCTGGGTGGATTAATGCCCCGTTCCCTCTGTTATCCTTTCACTTTTGAGCTCCCCTTTATCTCCCAATGCCCTCCACCCCCACATCCTTCTCCCATTATTGTGTTGCATCCAACGTGTACCTCCCTGGGTTTGGTCCTCCCTCCTCCCCTTACCCTACATCTTGGACCAACTGTTATGGTATAGGAGTCTTCTCTTGCATACTCACTGTACTGTTTCTACTTACCTCATGGTGCGCATGCAGTACTTATCCTTTTGTGTTTGACTGGCTCCGCTTAGCATAATTCCCTCCAGTTCTTCCCACGCAGAGATGTGCTTCATGTACTCGTCAGAGCTTTTGAGTGAAGCATAGTACTCCATTGTGTGTATGTGCCAGAGTTTGTTGATCCATTCATCTACTGATAGAAATTTAGATTGTTTCCAAGTCTTTGCAATTGTGCTGCAATAAACATTGGCGTGTATATCACTGGCTGTGGTTTATTTCTTGTCTCTTCCAGGTATATGCCCAATAGTGGGATAGCTGGATCATAGGGTAGCTCAACTTTCATTTTCATTAAGTGTCACCAGACTGCTTTCCATAGCGGCTGTACATGTCTACACGACCACTAGCAATGTAGGAGTGTACCTATTTCACCACATCCCCTCCAACATTTGTTGCACTCTGATTTTCTGATCTGGGCTAGCCTCAAAGGTGTTAGATCATATTTCATGGTTGTTTTGATTTGCATTTCTCTGATGGCTAGTGAGCGAGAGCATTTTCTCATATGTTTATTTGTCATATGGACCTCCTCCCTAGTGAAGCTTCTTTTCAGTTCTTTTTCCCATTTCTTCAAAAGGTTATCCGCTTTCGTCTTCTTGCAGGAAACTAGGGTATTGTAGATTTTTGTAATTAGCCCTTTATCTGTTGTATCGTTGCGAAAAATCCTCTCCCAGACTGTGGGTTGCCTGGCTACCCTCTTAGTAAAGTCCTTTGATGCACACATTTGTTTTAGTCTTACTAAGGCCCATTTGTCAATTTCAGGTTCCCCTGCATTTGTACCCTGTCCCATTGCAGTTTAGCCTTTGTATTCCCTGGGTCAAGGTTCTTAGATTTTCCCCAATTCTCCAGGTAATGGTCCTGATGGTTTGTGGTTTTACTTCCAGGTCCATGATCCACCTTGAGTTTGTTCTTGGGCATGGGGTGAGGTAGAGATCCTGTTTCATTTTTCTACATGTGGATTGCCATTTTCTCCAGCACCATTTGTTAAATAGGACATTGCCCTCCCACTTGATGCTTTTGGGGCCCTTGTCGAAAATCAGTTGTCTATATGCTAATGGTTTTATTTCTGGGTTTTCTGTTCTTTTCCATTGATCTGTGTATCTGTGTCAAAACCATGCTGTTTTGACAACTGTGGCTTTGTAGTAAGTGTGAAAGTCAGGTAAAACCAGCCCTCCAACTGTATTTTTTTCCTTGAGGAGATCCCTGCTAATTTTGGGCTTTTACCCTCTCCATATGAAGTTGGTGGTCAGGTTTTCCAGTTCTCTGGAGAAGGTTGTTGGTATTTGGATTGGGATAGCGTTGAACTTATAAAGTGCCTTGGGAAGGATAGACATCTTTACTATATTGAGTCTCCCAATCCATGAGCATGGGCTATTCCTTCATTTGTGGAGGTCACTTTTCGTTTCCTGTAGTAGGGTTTTGTAGTTTTCCTTGTATAGGTCTTTTGTTTTTTTGGTTAGATATATCCCTAGGTATTTCAATTTATTCTTGGCTATTGTGAATGGTACTGCCTTCTTGATCTCCTCTTCCATGGTCTTGTCAGATGTGTAGAGCAGACTAATCGACTTCTGTTTGTTGATCTTGTATCCTGCCACCCTCCCATATTTCTCTATCGCTATTAGTACTCCGGTTGTGGAGCTCTTGGGATTTGTGATGTACAGGATCATGTTATCAGCGAATAATGACAATTTGACCTCCTCATCTCCCATTTTGGGGATCCTACTCTTACAGTGAAAAAGTGGTTTAGTATAAGTTACACAGTCAATGACACTCATTAAAAGCTAACAGTACTGCAGGTAAGGGTACTAGTCAAAAAGTAATATGGAACTATCTTCAACAATAGCTTTTTTAAAATATAGATTTTATTGGGGGCTCTTATAGCTCTTATAACATTCAATACATTGTTCATGTTAAGCATACTTGTACACATGTTACCACGTTCATCTACAAACATTTTCTACTTGAACCCCCCAACATGAGCTCCTCTTTCCCTTTTCCCTCTAGTTATTTTTTTTAATTCCAACTTCTCATATTTCCCCTTTCCCCTTCTCCTCCCCTATGAACTCCTAATAATTTACAAATTGTTATTACCTGTTCATATCGTACACTGTCCAATGTGTCACTTCACTCCCCCCCCCCACCCCAGTTGTCTGCACCCCAGAGAGGAGGTCACATGTAGATCCCAGAAATTAGTTTCCCCTTTCTATACCCACGTAGTTTATTGTTTAGTCCCCCTTTGTACTCCACCATCCCTCCACCTTCCCAGTGTCACCATTTCCCACTAATCTCAAGGGATTATGTATCCTAAATTCCCATGTTTCTGACTCCAATGTACATCCCTGGTCTAGTTGAATCTTTCTTACAGAATTGAGATGATAGTAGGTTGGAGGAAGCATTTGAGAAGCAGAGGAAAGTTACACATTTCATTGCTACTACGCTGTACCCAGACTAGCTCATTTCCTCTCTGCAACCACTCTATAAGAGGATGTTGCTTCACTTATTGATGGGCTTTGGGTCCCCAATCTGAACTCCCCCTCATTTATAATGATACAATTTTTAGGTCTCTGATGTTTCATACTGGATTTCTTTGACACCTCGTGGTCACACAAGCTATTGTTCTTCTTCCATATGGGCGCAATTGCTTCTTATTTAGATGGCCACTTATTTACCTTCAAGTGTTTAAGACCCCAGACGCACATCTTTTGATAGCCGGGGACCATCAGCTTTCTTCACCACATTTGCTTATGCACATATTTGTTGTCAGTGATCATATCAGGAAAGTGAGCATGTAATGTTATGATTATTCGTTCTTGAAATCAGATAATTCATCCATTTGGCATCTCTTGGTTCCATAAGCTGGTGTACTTCTGAGCTGGATGGCCGCTTATTTATTTTCAAGCCTTTAAGACCCAGACGCTACATGTTTTGATAGCCGGGCACCATCTGCTTTCTTCACCACATTTGCTTATGCACATATTTGTTTTCTGTGATCGTGTCAGGGAATGCCAATTTAATAGAACAAAATGTTCTTGCCCTGAGGAAGTACCTGATGGAGGTCCAATGCCCATCTGCTGTCCTAATTCTAAGTCTATAAGTATATGCATATTGATCTATCTCACCATCGTCATATAAATATGTGCACCTATGAATATGCTTGTATTTAACCTCTGTAATTGTCCCTTTCTCCCCAGTTCTTTTCTCTATTTCCCTATACATCCTCACATTCCACCATCATGCTCAAACTCAATATTTTCAATATTTTCTCTCTATTACATTAGTCTTAATCATTCCCTATCAAATCTCCCACACCCATCCCACCACCGATCCTGAATCACCCCATCCCTGGATCAGCCATCAGTCCCCCACCCCACATCCACTCTGGTACCATCAGTCCCATCATCCCCTCCCCCAGACCGCCCATTCAGCCCACCCCATCCAGATAGACCTGTAAAGAAAATAACATGCTCAAAAAAAGGGCATCCCATAATGAAGCAACCAAAGAAAACAAAACAATGAAACCATAAACCAAAAAACCCCAATATCCAACATGTACAAGTACATGCAAAAATCAAAGATAATAGCAATAAAAAAAACCTACAAATAGTTTCAGGTCTGTTTGTTGACCTCCAGGAGTGTCTCCTGGTTGAGTGGAATAGGGTGCCACTCTCTGGTCACAAAGTATATCTTTGGTGTTCCAACTGGAGCTCAATGTTCTGTCGTACCATGAGTTTTTTGGTGTGGTTGTGTTTCTCCATTGTTGACCCCAAAATGCATTGGGTCAGTGAGGATAGCTGAATTTCATGTTGGGGCCCGTCATGTGATTCTTTCTTTGTATCAGCAGTTCTGAGTGGGAATATCATCCTGGAGGCTCGGTGGGCCAGGATGTACTTCATTCTATTTTCCTCCCTCTTCATTTATTCTCGTGTATCTGCAGCTTTGGTGCCGACCTCCAAGGCAAGGCAAGCTCCGCTGGGGAAGAGACGGGTGCCCCTGTAGTTGGAATTGTGGTTGTGTTCTCAGACTTCTTGACTAGTTGTCTGCTCCACTGCTTTATGCTGCATTCACACCCAGGAACACCGTATTTAAGTTTGGTTCCTCTTTTCCTGTGGAGATATACAAAATACACTCCCCTTGGGTGGGTTAGTACCCCATTCCCTCTCTACTTGACACCATCTGACCTCTCACATCCCAGTGTCCTACCCTAGTTGGCTACTATATGTAGCCCTAGATTTGGTCTGGCCCCAGCTGTACTATCTGGGCTTTCCCCCAGGATTTTCTGTATACTGTAGATTTTTTTCCTGATACCACTTTTGTGTTTTTTAAAATTATTATTGAGTTTATCTCAGTGAACTTATATTGTACACGTTCTTTTGCACTTGGCTAACTTTGCTTAGCATAATTTTCTTCAGTTCTTCTTGTGTGGAGATGTGCTTCACGTGTTCATCACTACTTTTCAGAGATGCATAGTGTTCCATTATATGTATGTAACACAACTTTTTAATCCACTCATCAGTTGATGGAAATTTGGACTGTTTCCAACTCCTTGTGATTGTGAACTGTGCTGCGATGAACATTGGGGCACAGATGCCTGGCCATGGATTGTTACTTGTCTCTTTTGGGTATGTGCCCAATAGGGGGATTATTGGGTCATATGGTAGCTCAATTTCCATCTGTTTTAGATATCTCCAAATTGATTTCCATAGTGGCTGTACATACCCACAGGTCCACCAGCAGTGAATAAGAGTCCCTATTTCCCCACAACCTCTCCAGAACTTGTTATTTTCTTTATGGGTTTTTTGGTTAGGTATTAGTTAATATTTTCCATGAGTACCTTAAAACTCTTATAATTTGGTTTTGTGTGCCTCTGTTATCATTCCTATGTAAGGAGCAACTGTATGAAATAATAAACTACATCTCGTATATCTTTTTTTACACTTAAAACAGTCATTAGGGCAGCAAACCGGTGGTTAAAGAAGTTGAATCCCACTGCTGGTTTGAACCCAGGTTAAAGACTGTGCAAAAGCATCTTGTTGAGGGTCTTTCTCTTCTTTGCTTTCTCTCAACTTTATCAAGCATGGTGTCCTTTTCCAGGGAGTGGTTGAGGAGACCCAGTGACACAGTGATTGATGACACTGTTCTATGCTCTGCACATTCTGGCAGGTCACCTTCCTTTGGAATGAGTGCACATATGGATCTCTTCCAGTCAGTTGGCCAAGTAGCCGTCTTCCAGTTACTCTTCCCCGTGCTTCGTCTCCTTGTTGAAAGCTTTCAAGTTCTGGAGACTTGTCTTTAGTTAATGTCTTCACTGGAGCTTGAACTTCTTTTTTTCAGTCCCATCGGTTCTTGCTCATATGCTACCTCTTCAAATGGTTGACTGTGAATTTGTTCTTTTTGGAACAGTTGACTCTATCATTTCCATCTGGTTTTGATACCTCTGCTATTTTTCATGATTCTGCCCCTAGAATCTTCCAATATTGCAACTTGAGTTTCAATTTTTTTCCTTGAGTTCTTTCAGTGTAAAATATGTAGAGCATGGTTTTTCCTTTTTGGTTTTCTAATTCTAGGTCTTAGCATATTTCTTTATAATATTTCACCATTGAGTCAAGGCTGACTCATAGTGACCCCCCCTTTAAAATATTTTGTACAGCTCCTTTACTTCATCATTTCTTCAATTTGTCTTTCCACATAAAAATAAATTCCAGGTGCCTTAATATAGAAAGCCAGCATTTTAAACTAATTAAAAATATAAGATAATATCTTTATGACATCAGAATAAATATTTCTTAAATGAAACAAAAACATAAACCATAAAGAATGAGCTAAAGAATAACAGTGAGTCAATATTTATTAAACTCCTTTGTGTACTACATAACTTTCTAAATCCACTCCATAAACTAACTCATGTTATCCTCATGTAAACTATTTGAGTCAGGTTATTATAATCCTCATAAGATACTTTGGAGGACATTAACTTCCTTAAAGTAGAAATTTAGCAAAATTAAATATTGAGAGTTTGAAGTGAGCCCAGACACTCTCCCTCTAGAGCCCACTGTTCTATATTGTTTTCCCAGGAGAGAAATTTGTCCACATTTAAATTAGGAGAATTGATATAGCAAAAAAAAGTGAAAAGTATAATAAGCCATATACTGGGAGAAAAATCTTTCAAGGTGTATGACCATCAAAGAGTTAGATATGCAAATAAAGAAATGACAAATTAATATAAAGAACAAAGAGACAGTACAATAGAAAAATGAGTATAGATAATTAATAGGCATTTCATTGATAAGAAAAGTCAATGACTATAAACATATTTAAATATGCATACTAATAGGGATAAAAGTAAATATAATAATCTTAAAAAGCAATCTAGCATTGTATCAAACAGAATTGGTTAGTCTGTTACCATTTCTGGAGGTAGCATATGATCAAGAACTGACGGTATTAAAGGGAGAAATTCAGGCTGTTCTGAAAGCATTAGCAAAAACCAAGGCTCTAGGACCTGATAGAATGTCAGTTGAGAGACTTAACCACACTGATACAGTACTTAGAGTACTCAGTAGTCTATGATAAAAAAATCAGCTTCCTAGTCTACTAACTGGAAGAAGTCCATATTTGGATCCATCCCACAGAAAGGTGACCCAGAATATGGAAATCATTGAATAAAATCTTTAATTTGGTAGAGATATGACTGCTGATGTCAGGTAGCTTTAGGGAAAGCAGAAAATACTAAAAAGATACTTACTTGCATATATTGAATATGCAAAGGCATTTTACCACGTCGATTATAACAAACTACAGAAAACATTGTAAAGAATGGGAATATCAGAAAACTCAATTGTGCTCATGCAAAACCTATGACTAGACCAAGGGGTATTCATTTAAACCGAGCAAATGTCATGACTGGAAGTCAGGAAAGTGTGTGTCAGGATTGCATTGCCGCCCCATACTTATCCAATCTGTTGAGCAAATAATTCAAGAAGCTGGACTAAGTAAGGAAGGACATGCAATCAGAATGGGTGGGGGGGGGGGGAAGAGAGTCTCATTAATGACCTACCATTTGAAAATGATACAATTTTGCTTGTTAAATGTGAAAAGGACTTGAAGTAGTTACTGATGAAGATTTAAAACAAAGCAAAACTGTGAATTGCAACTCACTGTAAAGAAAACCCAAATGGGAACTTTAGACCATTATCAGAGGGTGGCCAGCCTCCTGATAAACTCGCAGAAAGGATTCAACAGGCAGTTGTGCAGCGATAATTATTATTTATTATAACACCGATATAGAGATCAAGAGAAAGAGAGAGAAAAGAGCATTACAAGTTATATATATATATATATATATATATATATATATATCTCCTTTTATGATACATGCTCACCTAGACCCCGCTAGATGGTCCACATGGAGAGGGAGACAGGCAGGCTAGTACGAAGCAGGCTTCTGTGAGAGCAGGCTTGAAGTGGGCGGGGGGGCGGGGGGTCTTCAGGGGTTCTTCTCTAGCCTATGTCCCAGCCCTATATACCCTCTGGAGTCAAGCCAGGCCCTCGGTTACAGGCAAAGACATACATCACAGGAGAGAGCTGTCTTAAGGGCTACATGGTGATGAGGCGGATGGTCTTAGGAAGGTCTATGTGACTATGTGACCAGAGGAGTGAAAAGACTAGGCCTTAGTCTGTGGAGGTAGATAAGCATTTCTATCAGGCTAGGGGCTATTAACAATGACTCTAGAATTGCCATAGGCTTAGGGGGAAGTGGGCCATCATCCTAATAATAGTGGAGTTAGCTTGAAGTAGACAATACAAAAGGCCTTAAATGATGGGGACTAACATAACAAATGTTGGTAGATAGTCTGGTTACTCTTTGGAGCATAATAATTGCGGAGAAGTTCCGGCTTCACCCAACAGACCATATTACGGTAAATGGAGAAAAGATCGAGATTGTCAAGGATTTAATTGTACTTGGATTCACAATCAATGCTCATGGCAGCAGTGGTCAAGACATTGATAGACTTATTGCAGTGGGCAATTTGCCGTCCAAGACCTCCTTGAAGTATGAAAGGGTAAATATATCACTCCGAAGACTAGTGTGCACTTAACCCATGGTACTTCCAGTGTCCATTTCATTTGCATATGAAAATTGAATTCTCAGTCAGGAAACCCAGAGATGCCTTTGAATTATGGGGTGAAGAATCTCGAAAAGCATCGCAGATTGCCAGAAGAGCAAACAACTCTCTCTTGGAGGATGTATGCTTGGAGGGAGAATGCTCCTTAGGAGCAAGGATGGCAAGAGTTTGTCCATGCACTTTAAACATGTTCCAGGAAAGATCAGTCCTGGGAAAGAGCATGATATTTGATAAAGTAGGGAGAGATACTGAAAAAATTGAAAAAGAGGAAGCCCTTCAGTAGAGAGATTGACATAGTGGTGATAACAACCAGCTCAACACTAACAACAGCTGCGAGGATGGGACAGGACAAAGCATTGTTTTGGCTGAAGCACATTGCACTTCCAAGAGTCAAAATCAACTCCATGGCACCTGATAACCACAATAGAAAGCAAAGAGCCCATGGAAATTAACAGATCTGCTAAACAAAATATTGCAAGTTCAATTCTACTCAAGTTGACTCACTGTGGCAGTCATGTGCTTATGTTAATTTTATGATTGAAATGCAGGAGTGGAGTCTAACCTGTTATTCTGGAGATAGCCATTGAGGAGTCAATGAAGCCTCCATGTGGGCATGACTTTCTCCAGAGACTTCTGGAAAATCTCGCGATATTTCCCTTATGAAGATGAGAGGCTATCTTCCCCTGTTATTGGGAGTTAATCTCAGAGATGATGAATCACGGACAAGACAAGATGGCAGCGTCTGAGGAGCGGGAGAAGCCACATGGCTTTGCCCTGATGGAGCCAGACCTCTGAAGCTGGAGAGGCCACATGGAGACCTCTGCCAGCGATGCGTTGCTTCTACTACCACTGGATGCTGTTGATGAACCTTGAGTCCTGGAAGCGAGGAGCCATGGGGAGACCCCTGCCAGTGCCAGGATTCTGTACCCACTGACCTGTGACTTCATGAGTCAGAAGGAGACATTATAGACTGGTATTGGGCATATGGGCTAATATCAGACTTATGACTTTGAACTGGACTGGGTTGGGATGATTTCTCAGTGTTCCATTACTTTTGTACATAAACCCTTTCCTTATATCCATATGTCTGTCTATGAAATTTGTTCCTCTAGTCTACCCGGACTAACACACTAACTATTTAAAAAAAATTAGCCATGGAGCTGCCAGAAGTTCAAAACTGGAAAGTGCACACTTCTTATAATTCAGAAAATCCCTTATGTGCAGAGTTTATACAGGAAGAAAAAAAAAGAAAATGAGGGAGACACTGGAGAGTGTGAGACATGACAAAATAATAATAATTTATAAATTGCCAAGGGTTCATGGAGGAGAGGGAGGGGAGGGAGGGGGGAAATGAATTGCTGATACCAAGAGTTCAAGTAGAAAGCAAATGTTTTGAGACTGATGATGGAACAAATGCACAAATGTGCTTGACACAATGGATGGATGGATTTTGATAAAAGTTGTACAAGCCCTCACCAAAATGATTTAAAACAACAACAAAAAGTGAGACTGACTTAAATTTTCCCTAATAACCAAATGGTGAGATAAAAATAAATCTAGGTGTATCTGCACAGATAATGTTTAAAAAATCGTAATGCTCAGTGGGGAAAAAGGTGAAAAAAATGTATAGCATTTCACAACATAATGCTTTCTTTTTATAGCTAGATAACACTCCCTAAAGGAAATAGGACAAGTTCAGGATAATAGTTACCCTTGAGGAGTATGGGCAAAGGAATTTAATTTTACCTGTATCATTTTCTTTCTTAAAAAAAATCAAGGAGTCATGGTAAGATATTAAGATGTTTTAAATCTGGGTGGTGGAGAGCTAGGTGCTTTTTATTATTTTCTATATATTTGAAAACATGATCACATATTTTTAAAGAAAATGTATTATCACCACACTGATTATTTCCACATATAGTCATAAGTCTTTTCTGAGGACTAAAATGCCTAGACTTTCTCCAGCTTGCATGGCATTTTCTTAGAGATGTTCTTTTTTGATTACTCTATTAGAAAATCTTGGAATTGAAAGAAAATTTAAAGGGTGTTCAATTAAATCCGTCACTTAACACAGGCACTTTGGAATTCATGTTGGTATTCCAGATAAAAATCCTTGCTAAAATGTTCTTTTATGCCTAATAATCTGGAAAATATGGTTTTGGTTAACTGGGTATTTTAACTTAGTCAAGGTCCATGGATAATAAGCTTTATTTTTTTTTAAGTAGAGCATAATAAATCACACTTACAGGAATGCTATGCCGATCGCCTAGTTTTATCTGTCCTGACACACATGGCTGTGAAGGCTCTCAGGGTCATCCCAATAAGCATTGATTATTATTAGGAATTGTGCACTTTCCAGTTGTGAACTTCTGGCAACTCCATGGCTGATTTTTCTGAAATAGATAGTCACCTTGAGTAGAATGGAATTTGCAACATTTTGGTTAGTTAGCAGGTCAGCTAATTCTCATGGACTCCTTTGTTTTTTATTGTGGTTATTAGGTGCCATGGAGTTCATTTTGACTCTTGGATGCAGCTGTTCCTAGTGTTGAACTGATTGTTGCTGCCACGATTGTCAAGAGCTGGTTGAAAGAGATCTGATTGAAAAAATGCTAGATAACATAGGATAAAGGGAACGCAGGAGAAAGTGAAGTGGACATTTATTGAGAGACTGTAAAGGTGCTGTACATATAGTTTCTACTATTTTTTTAAGGAAATCTATAAGATAAATATGTTACACCCATTTTTCGATAAAAGTATTTAGCTTTAGGGGGAATGAAGCAATTTGTCCAAAATCCTGTTACAAAATGAATCAAAAGTTGAAATAAAACAAAAAGAAGAAAATGTTTCTTTCGATATCATGCTGAAATTTTATCAAAAGACAGCCCAAGAGTAACAAATCTTAATTTTCAGGGAATGTACCTTTGTTTGACTCATTATATATTTACAACTGATCTGTAATCAGTTTACCATTGACTACTTACTATTGACTGTTGATCACTTTAGCTTGTAGATTTGAGTTTGGTAAAATAAAAAAAAATTATTGAGGGTTCGTACAACTCCTATCACAACCCACACATCCATCCATTGTGTCAAGCACATTTGTACATGTTGCCATCATCCTTTTCAAAACAATTTTTTTTACTTGAATCCTTAGTGTCAACTCATTTCTCTCCCCCACCACACACCACCCCTCCCTCATGAATCCTTGATAATTTATAATTTTTTCATGTCTTACTCCAGCCACTGTCTCCCTTCACCCATTTTTCTGGTGCCTGTCCCCCTGGCAGGGGGTTATATGTGGATCATTGTGATTGTTTCCCCCTTTCTCTCCCACCTTCCTCTTCCCCTCCTGGTATCACTACTTTCATTATTGGTCCTAAGGGTTTTATCTGTCCTGGATTTCCTGTTTCCAGTTCTTATTTGTACCAGTGTACATGCTATGGTCTTGCCATATTTGTAAGGTAGAATTGAGGTCATGATAGTAGGGCAGTGGGGTGGGGAGAGGAAGTATTAAAGAAATACAGGAAAGTTGTATGTTTGTTGGTGCTACACTGCACCCTCGCTGACTCATCTCTTCCTTGTGACCCTTCTGTAAGGACATGCCCAATTGTCTACAGATGGGTTTTAGGTCTCCACTCTGCATGCTTCCCTTCATTTACATTAATAGAGCTTTTTATCCTGGGTCTTTTATGCCTGATACCTGATCGCATCAACACCTCATAATCACACAAGCTGGTGTGCTTCTTCCATGTGGGCTTGGTTGCTTCTCAGCTAGATGAGCCTAATAAAAATTCTAATGATTTATTTCTAGTATGAAAATGTAATCCTTGAAGCTATTTAAATGCATCTATCTATCTACTTATCCATTTGCTAAATCAGTTTTGCCATGGTAATGATTCTCTCTTTAATGAGTCAAATGAATTTTGTGTGATATATGTTCTTTGTTTATTCACATTAGGGTCAAGTTTCCCTCCCCCACTCCATCCATTTTTCTTAGGAGCTCTTACAGATATTATAACAATCCATATTTCAATTGGGTCAAGCATGATCGTATGATTGTTTCCACCTTCATTTTAAAAACATTTTCTTTCTTCTTGCACTCTTTGATATCAACTTTCTTTTATCCCTGCCCTCTTTAACCCTATCGCTCAACAACCCTTGTTATTACATTAAATATTATTATTATTCC
Source organism: Nesogale talazaci (assembly GCA_004026705.1). Classification (NCBI taxonomy): domain Eukaryota; kingdom Metazoa; phylum Chordata; class Mammalia; order Afrosoricida; family Tenrecidae; genus Nesogale; species Nesogale talazaci. The sequence goes on along the minus strand of PVJH01004722.1, from coordinate 64,456 downwards.
TTTTATTATTATCCAGTATCTTACATCATTCAATGTATCTGTTCAACTGCCATTCTACTATTCTTTCTCCTCAACTAGAGTTATATTGTCATCATAGTTATCCGTTTACCTTTCCCTACCTCCCCCTTTCAGGGAATGGTTACTCCCATTACTGACTTTGAAGGGCTCATCTATCTTAGATTTCATGCATCAAGCTATCTTATTTATACAAGTGAACATATGCAAGTCTAAAAGAATTACTGAGGAAAAACTAAGACCATCATAATAGGGGAAGGGACTATTAAAGAACTAGAGGATAGATATGTGTTTCAACAGTGGTATATCATCGCTTTTGTGTGATCCTTCTGTGAAGGTCTGTCCAAATATCTTACAGGTGGTTTTGAGGTCTCCACTTTGCCTGTGCTCCTTCATGTCAGCTTGTTTGCCTGCATTTGAACTTCTGATACCGATTGCTGTTGACACCTCATGAACACACAGACTGATGTGTTTCTTTCATGGGGACCATTGTCGCTTCCCTGCTAGAGAGCTGCTTATTTAACTGCCAGCCTTAGGACCCCAGATGCTTTATCTTTTAAATGGGGGGGGGGGAATGCCATCAACTTTCTTCATAAGGTAATGTGTTTAATGTGTTAAAATTTTTCCTTTGACAGTAACTCAGCTAATAAATGGTAGTGCCAGTTTTCTCCAGGCCTTTAATTTCAGAGCCCATGAACTTTCCCCTGACACCCACTCTTCTTGGTCACATTGATGTAATAGTTTACAGGAATGGCTGGAGTGGCGTGGGCAGAAAGATGAGGGGAATTTGGGAGCAAATCATGAATGTATGAGTAAAGGAACACTAGAATGGATTGTGGTGATGTAAATGCAACTATTTTTTAAAGTGACTTAGCCATGGATGTGTATGACATGTGAATTTTATATCAAGAAAACTACTAAAAAAAAGAAAAGAAAAAGATGAAGCCCAAGCTGACCAATGGTTGCCATGGCGAAGGCAGAAGAACTTTTGCTGAGGGAGTATGGAGTTTATGCTAATGGCCGTGAGGCAATTTGGAAAAGTCTATCAATAACGGTTGCACAACAGAGTGTAATCAGTGGCACTGAGCTATTCATGTACACAGTGTTGAATTGAGGAAGGTTTTATTGGTATATTTTTCCACAATTAAAAAAAGTGATTATGCTAATAGTAACTATGAATACAAGGAAGAGGAAAATGTCCTAAAATCCATTTTAGCAATGATTATACAACTCTTCTTGATATGATTGAAGTATTGAATTGTATGCTATGTAGAGGAAGGACCAATACAATGTGTTTTTTATTTAGTACTTCAATATGAGAGCAAAGGGGGAAAAATCTCATTGCTAGGAAAATAGCCCCCTTTTTTTTTTCATTTATCTGCCAGTTAGAAGCTTACTATGGAGAAATTCCTCCTTGGGATGTGCACTTCGTAGTACTGCGGAGGCCTCATCCATGGGACCCAGATAATTTCTTCCTCCAATCAGTGTTTTCTCCTTTGTTGCTCAATAAACAGAGTTTAGAATGAATTACCTGCAATTTTACACAATGTGTGTAAAATTCATAGCCCGGGTACATGAGAAGAATCAACATCCCCATGCCTTGTCTCTATCACCAGTTCCAGCTTCCAATTTTTATAAGCTAAGACATTTATAAAAAAGCTTTGTGCTGCAAGCTCCAAGGACCATCCCCCCCACAAGCATATATACTCACTCCACACTTACTAAAATTCTCATGTTCCAAGGTGTGTTAGTCCGGGCTAGAGAAACAAATTCATAGACACGCATATAGATATAAGGGCAAAGTTTATATACAAGAGGAATGGAACATTGAGAAAACATCCCAACCCAGTCCAGTCCAAGGTTATAAGTCTGATATTAGCCCATCTGCCCGATACCAGTCTATAAAGTCCCCTTCCAATTTACGAACCACGTGCAATGACACCAGGACAATCACAGGCCAGTGGGTGCAGAGTCTTGTGTATCTAGCTGGGGTAGAGGCATCCCAATGCTGGCAGAAGTCTCTCTATGGCTTTTCTGGTCCCAGAGGTCTCAGTCCATCAGGGCAAGCCCATGTGGCTTTTTTTTGCCTCTAGCTCCTGCAGTCTCCAGGAATCAGGATCGATCAGCATGCTGTCATCTCATCTTGTCAGTAGTTTGTCTCTTGTAACACAGTCAAGTTTTTCCTCTCTAATTGGGGAAATATTGATAGACTTCCCAGAATTCTCAGGAGAAAGCCATGCCCACACAGAGGTCTCATTGGCTATCTCCAGATTGACAGGCTAGACTCCACCCCTAGACTCAATCATGAAATTGACACAGGAGTACACGACCACCACACAAGGACCAGTTTGTTATGTGAAAACTAGCATGACCTGAGAATGGAGGCTAATGGTATTGTATCACAAGGTGGAAGATGAGTACATCATTATTGACTGCCAAATTATGTCCCCACAGAAGGGATCAATTATACCATGCTGCAAATGCTAAACCAATGAGAATTACAACCCAGCCAAATGGACACATAGCCCAGCCAGCAAGACTCTCAACTTGCACTTCAACATTTGTCACTGCCAGGTCTATGTCATTAATGGGAAAAATAGTCAGGTAGTAGAATTTGTACTGTTGCTGGAAAGGCAAAATATCCGATAATGAGAAAGTCAATAAGTGAGGAAAAGACCCTTACTCATTCAGGTTCATAAGGGAAAATGGGACTGAGTGATGGAGAGAGTGTAACTGTGTATTTTTTATAAAGAATTGAAGGAGGCTTCTTTTCAAGTATGTATGTGCTAGTATTATAGCTCTGAAACCATATCCAATGCTTGCTCTTAGAGGCTAAATTAATGGGCACAATGAAGTGCTAGGCAATCAGCTTATCAGCAGAAAAGAGAATTGGGTGTGTCTTAAGTGATTGCAAGGTTTTTTTTTTTTCCTCTTCTGCAGGTTAAACAGCCCCTCACAACCATTTCTAGATTCCCAATTAACATAGTAGCCCCTTTCTTCATAAGAAATATTAACAGAGTTCTTTCCATTCTAAAGTAGGAATTAACACACACACACACACACACACACACACACACACACACATAAAGTACCAATCACCAAATCCACTGCTTCGAGAGGATTCTGACTTGCAGTGGTCCTGTGGGGTTTCCGAGGCCACAGCGCTTTACTGGAGTGAAGAGCCTCATCCTTCTTTCTCAGAGTGGCTGGTGGCTTTGAACTGTTGACATTGCCCAATGCAGAATTCAAAACATTTCCCCCCTATAAGTTACTTCCATTAATGAAGCGAATTGGCTTAGTTCATCACCTTGAAGCAAAATATTGAAAGAGGCCTTCTGGCCTTGGTCACCGGTGGCCACTGCCCTTTATACCCAGTTAGAGGAATCTACTGTTGGACCAGCTGCTGCCCGGTGGACACAGGCAGGCGGGTTGGCATTGCTGCCTGCTGAACTAATTATCCTAGTCCACCACTTTCCTCCTGGGGAAGCAGGAGGAAGAAGCGGATGCCAAGATCTTATGCAAGGTCAAAACAATTTTTTTTTTTAAGGAGAGGAGTGAGGGTTAGATTATCAGTTACAACAGGCAAGAATCTGGGTGGAGAAATCTAAGATGGGGGTGGGGGTGGGGGAGGGGAGTCTGGAAACTCAAACAGAGAGAGCAGGGAAAAGTAATTACTGACACATTTCCCAGCTTGGAAAGCCAGGCACATCCCACATGATGGCCAGACGCGGAGCTCTTTCTGTTCCAAGAAGGTTGGAGTGGGCTCGGTGGCAGGAAAGGCTGGTGAGAGAGAGCCAGCTGTCTTCTCTGCGGTGCTCCTGCAAAGTAAAAAGCATCTTCAAAGGGAAGAGAAAGGACCATTTTGCCAAAATTCTCCAAGACCCTTCAAACATGCATCCATCCATTTCGGACTGATCACACACACACACACACACACACACACACACACACACACACACACACACTGTGAAAAAACAAAAGAAAGGGAAATCCATGCAAGTCTCTGCGAACCTAAAATAGCTCCCTCCTCTGCTGTTCATCCACATCCCTGGAGGAGAGAAACGGTGGGGCGGGAGGGAAGCATCTCCGGAGAGGAGGAGGGGGAAGCGGAAGGAGAAGCCAAGCGCTCTGGTGTCGGGGAGAAATGTACGATAGGATTGACTGTTTGGGATTGACTGTTTTGACAGTTGGTTTTTATTTTTCCCCTCCAACTTCAGAACCATGACAGACAATTGCCGGGCGTCAGCTTGATGAGTGAACACTTCATCTGATACGGTTGCCTTAACAACCACAATAGCCAAAATGTTAAGACAGTCAAATAAGATGGATTATGTTGGATATGATCTGTGCGTGACTGACCTGGGAATTCTTAGCCTCGTCACACCTATAAACACAGAGACTGGAGCAAGAGATGCAAATGCAGTCAGAGGACAAGTGAGAAGTCCGTCGACCACCTGAACGCCTCAGCTACACAATGCCACCACACAGCATGCAAACATGTCCTTAAAGACGGCTGAATTGCTTCTTGGTGTCGCACGAGGCAGGCAGCCTTAGATGCTGGAACTCCTGCTTCTTTCCATTCCTAGCAAAAAAATAGTCTGCCTTGTAACAGAGAAACAGATTCCCCGAAAGATTAACTGGAGGTGCTGAATCATACATGAATGGCAGCGGTTGATGCCAATGGTGGGCTCCCTTCACAGGGCCTTTATTGGTGTGCACCAAGAGAAGCCCGCTTGATGGAGTCTCTTTAAAAAGCCACAGATAATTGTTGTCCCTTACTGTCCTGTGACCTAGACCAAAAGGGAAATTAAATCTCTTTCATAATTGGATTTGACATATGGAGGCTTTCCCGAAGACAAGCAAAAGGAAATTCATTTCAGATTAAAAAAATTCTAAAAAATGTTCCATCACCATACCAGCTACCTATCTGAATTTAAGTGACCACTATGTCCAAGATTAATATCTTAGTCAACTGGTACAGGTGCACCGAGTTCCTGAAGCTTTCTTCTTTTTTATTTGTTTGGCTCACTTTTTTATTTTTTCTTTGCTTTTCATTCTGAGTTCTAGGGGAAAAATTATTATTTGATAGTTTGGTGGCAATGCAGTCTGTGTTGAGAAAATGGGAATTGATTAAGAAGTGAGAGACTGTGAGAGACTGAAAATGAGTGAAAAAAAGCCTACCAAGCATTTACAGTGTAATTTTTCAATACAGATTTGAGTAGGTACCAAAACAGAAGTGGAAGCATTTTTCAGGACTTTATTTTTGAACAAAGAATAATTTGCATTTCCCTACTTGCAAAGGGAATCCTAGAAAATAAAGTGTGGAAATCTATACAGGATTCATTTGAATGTCTAACTGTCAGTACCAATTCTCAGAGGTGCTGACATTGCTAGCATGTAGCTAGATGTTAAGGAAGAATGGACACAGTAATCATTTATGGAGATAAAATATTAATTTTTAAGTACCAGTTTGCTTAATTAATTACCAAGAATATTAACTTGATGTATTGATTCTTGAAAACAGCCTGTGGAACCATTTGAAAGTTTAAGACATAGCATCACACCTTTCTAAAATACTGTATGTCATATAATTGGACACCCTTTTTCTTCTAATATTTTAACTGATCAACAACAAAATCCCTGGGAGGTAAGCATCTATATCAAACTATGCTGATGACCATAGAGCCAGGTCCAGGGTCATGCCAGCTTGAAAGACTAACAGCTGAGCTTTTCTGTACACAACAGTGGTCACAGATAAAACCTGTAACCCAAATGCAGAGGCTTGCAAATTATCCTTTTCTTGGGCATTTGAAGCAGGAAATTCCTAAGGATTAAGACACCAATGGGAACCAAAGGTGAAATGTCTTGCAGTAGAACAAAGTTAGAGGGGCTAGGTTAGCCCAAGTTCAAAGACTGCAAAAATGATGTGTTATCAAATTGAGGAGGAAAGGGATTTGAAAGGAACAGGAGATGGCAGGTAGGCACCGAAGGAGTGGGAAGCTGAGGTGGGAAAGGTAAAGAACAACCACAACCAAACAAAGAAACCCAAACCAGAACCACTTGACTGCCATCAAATGAGTTCTGACAGAGTCTAACTGTTTACAAGGTTTTCTGGACCTGTACATCATTATGGGAGGAGAGTCAACTTTCTCTCACAGAGCAGCTGGTGGTTTCAAACTGCTGACATTGGATTAGCAGAAGAACACATAATCCACTATGCCACTAAGGCTCCTTAAAGAATAACCAGGTCTGAGAAATATTAGAAAACATGAGCGAGACTCCATGACTTCCACCTGCTGGGCATCCTCAGGTGAGTCTCTAGTTCCAGGGCAGGGGCTGAGTCGGCGCTTCCAGATGAGTGATTTGCTATTGTCAGGCTTGGAGTGAGTCTCTGTTCTTTCACCCAAAAAAGCATCTAAAAGGGCTTAACTCAAAAGCATTGCTATCACCCACTTTGCGATTGTGGAAAAAACAGAAGTTAAAAGAGATTGTTGCTCAGAATCACAGAGGTAGAAAGTAGTGGAGCAAAGATGCATGACTGGATTTTTATAGAATTGATGCAGACTCCAGTTTACCCCACTATGGTAGTTTTAAAATATGGTTACCAAATCCTTTGACATTCTATCTACCAAGAGCTGGCATCTTTCTTCCATCCTCTTGAGTCTGGATGAAGCCAGTGACATCTCCAACCAACAGAAAAGGAACAAAGTAGTAGGAAAATGTTGTATGAATTTTGAACCTGAGCTAGAAAAGATCATCCAACATGTTTCTACCTGGCTCTCTTGGAATGTTTGCTCTTGGAACTTAGCCATCATGCTGTGAGGAAGTTCAAACTGGGTCACACATCTGGAAATATCCTGAGACAACGTAAAATGAGAGAGAGGGAAAGGGAGAAGGAAAGAGAGAGAAGAGAGAGAGAGTGACTCTGGCTAGTCCCTAGTTACTTTATTCCTTCCTTTCCAGGCTCTAAGGAGATATCAAATCCAACCACTCTCTGATTACAAGTACATGAAAAACCCATTCCAGTACCACTCAGCCAAGACCATCCTCCCACCCCCCAAATTCCATCCCCACAGAAACTATGAATAAGATGATTCTTTTAAACTATTCTGGGCCTAGCAATATACATTTGGAATACACACTGTGTCTAACCCATTCAACTAATGTAATTTTCTTCCAAAGAGAACATTCAGAGTCTATACTCTCTCTGCCAATCAGAAACCAAAAGTTATAAATACTTTAAAATAGAAGAATAAAGAGTAGCTTCTTCAAAGCTCTCCAGGGAAGAAATATCTGAAAAGAAGATTTGGGCTGAATTACAGCTCTCCTGTTTACTCATTTAGATTGCTCTTTGAGCTGCCTGGAGCGCACCTAACAACAACATATAAAGAATTACTGATAGCTCCTTAAGTTCACATGGCCCCTAGAAAAGTTTTCTGGTGCATGCAATTTTTTTCTCATTGGGTTATAGAGAATAAAATTCTGAGCTTGGTAAAACAATAGTGGCCAGTGATTTATCTGGTATGGGTGCTGTTACCAGACCTTCCTATATCTGATGGTGGCCCCTTCTCCTGCTGAGTAGAGAAGTCTCTGAACAGTTCTCAATATGTTTTTCTTCTTCTCAATTTATAGTTTTGTTTGTTGGTTAAATATTTATTATGCTAATTGATCCTAACGTCCCCCATGCATGTGGTCCTCAGCCCACAAGGCCAGTGATCAATTCCCTCCAGATATTTGGCTATGGTTAAAAAGGTCACATACCTTTGCACTCTATTTGATCTACTATATGCATGGGTATATTTATTTAAAATTTTTATAAATAATTGCTCATCATGGGGTGAATGAATAGCAAAATATTGCACGTATATGCATATATATCTGAGAACAGTAAAGAGTCGTGAAGAGTTGATCAAACACTGCCTAACATGGATGAACCTGGATGACACTATGCTAATAAGTGAAGACAAGTATTGCCAGAAGTCACAATTATAAAAGTCAAGGAATGGTCTTCATCAGGAGCCTGGACCCTTGGTTATTCTGTCTACTTCAGGTTGTGGTTCCTGCCCATGTCCATTTACTGTCAATTCCGCACAGGAGTATAACAATAGGCACCGCAATGGATGACTTCAGTATTAAAGAACTCGCTGATAAAGATTGTGTTAGTCTGAGTAAACTAGAGAAACAAATCCATAGAAACTCTTATGTGTATGAGAAAAAGATTTATATCCAAGAGCAATTGAACATTGAGGAAAATGTCCCAGCCCAGTCCAGATCAAGTCCATAAGTCAGATATTAGCCCATATGTCCAACAGCAATTTATAAATTGCTCTTCAGACTCAGGAAACACAAGCCATAATGCTGAATGCAGGAAGACTTTGCAGGCCAGTGGGTGCAAAGTCGGTGGTGGTATAAGCATCTCCATACTGACGGGGTCTCTACATGGCTTCTCTTGGTCCAGGTTTCTGGCTGCATCAGGGTTGGTCCATGTGACTTGTTTTTCCTCAGGGATGTCTCACAGGAAGTGAGCCTTGCCAGTCGAGTCTCTCAGGCAGCAAGTGTTGTCAGTAGAAAACTCCAAGGAAGTGAACGGAGATAGATAATGTCTCTGCATCCAAGAAGGAGTTACCAGATTTCCCAGAATTCTCAGAGGACAAGGTCATGCCCCTGCAGAGGTCTCATTGGCTGTCTCCAGATCCACAGGCTAGACTTCACCCCTACACTTTTAATCCTCAAATTGACACCAGATTAGGTGACTGCTACAAAGATCAAGGATTACAGCCTTCAGTATCAGCATGGATTAAAACTCAATGTAAAGATAACTGAAATCCACAACTGATCCACTAATGATAAATGGAGAAATGATTGAAATCAAGGATTTCATTTTGCTTCCACACACAATCAATGTTTATGGAAGCAGCAGTCAAGACATCAGCAGATGGGTTGCACTGGGTGAATCTGCTGCACAAAATCTCTTTAAAGTGTTGTAAAGCAAAGATGTCAATCTGAAGACTACCATGAGCCTGACCTAAGCCATGGTATTTCCCACCACCTCACATGCATGTGAAAGTTGGACATTGAATAAGGAAGACAGAAGAATCGATGCATTTGAATTATGGTGCTGGCGAAGAATACTGAATTATATAGCATAGGTTTTCAAGAGAAAAAAACAATTTTGCTTTGGAAAAAGTGCAGCCAGAAGACTCCTAAGCAGCGACGATACTGAGATTTCATCTCATGTACTTTTGACATGTTTTCAGAAGAGACCAGTCACTGGAAAGGGACATCATGCTTGGTAAAATAGAAGGGCAGTGAAAAAGAGGAAAACCCTTGATGAGTTGGATTGACACAGTGGCTGCAACAATGGACTCAAACATAGAAACAATCGTCAGGATGGTACAGGACTGGGTAGTGTTTCCTGAGGTTGTAGATTGAGTTTCTAGGGGTAGAAAGGGACTTGTGGCAGTTACATACTCTGGTGTCAGCTTGTGCTGTGGTGGGCAGCTGTCAATCCAGTCATTTATGTTTGATGTCCATTTATTGCCACAGAGATAAATAACTCACATGAGTTCAGATACAGATAGACTCTGCTTCATCTTTCCTGCTGACAAGATACATGGAACTATGCTAGAGCCCTGGAGCTGGAGGACCCACACCGGTGCTAAGATGCTTACACTGCTACTGGACCCACAAAACTTTCCACCCACTAGTCTGTGATCTTCCTGCATTCAGCATCATTGCATGTGCTATGTGAGTCTGAAGAGGTTTATAGACTGGTATTGGACATAGAGCTAATATCAGACTTATAGACTTGATTTGGGTGGGGCTGGGATGTTTTCTCAATTTCAGATGCTCTTATAGATAAGGCTCTTTCTTAGACATATATGAGTGTCAATGAGTTTGTTTCTCTAGTCAATCCAGACTAACACAGACTTAAGGGCACTTAGCTATAACAGCAAATATATTCTTTTAAAAAAAGAATCATTTTTGGAGGGGAGCCCATACAACTCTTGTCACAATCCATCCATCCATCCATTATGTCAAGCCTATTTGTACAACAACAAATGTATTCCTCCTTGCTTTTATTCAAAGCCTCTTCACCACCTCCTAATGAAGGTGAATTCACCTCAGGGCCAGTGAAGTCTGCCAGGATGGCACCTTCTCTCCATGCCTATAAATTTGTTGGCACAAGGAAATAGCTACAGACTAGAGCTAATTAGACTCACTGTGTCTCCTGAAGAATGGAGCACCTTGTCAAAAACTGGGATTGCTGACACGATAAAGTTTAAAGTTGTAGGACAAGAATCCCATGTGGGCCAAGGGGAGTGAAAGTAAGCCCAATCTTTTAGGACAAAGTGTATAGTCAGGAAGTTAATGTGCATACTATGTTCTAAAGGATAGCACATTATCTTTACAGGGTATCAGCTCTAATGTGGAACCTCAATTGCACCTTAAATAGTAGGTTCTATTGTCCTATCAGGTCAGCAGCTTCTGAGTGATGTAAAATCTGACAGATAAGGAGTGTTCTTTCCTACGTCTCAGGAGGTTCCCTACAGGAAGTTAGAAACTGATAAAAGCTAAAGGGCATGTGCAAATTCCAACCCTGGAGTCAGGAAGGCAGTACTCCTGCGTGGGCTCAATCTGGGCCAGGGGGAGCTTAATTCAGCCAATGGGTTCAACCAGCACCATCAACCTCCCCTCCCAGGGGAAGGTCCTCAAAAGGCTGGGACTTTGAGACCATCATTCTCTTTTCCAGCTGCTCCTCTGCAGTTCAGCCTAGCTGGGCCATGGTCTGTCTCTCTCTTGGCCTAGCCACCATGTGTTCAGTATCTATCATGAGGATGCTCGTGTGCAGTTTATAGAGGATAAAACGTCCATCCTGTATATAAAAACCCTCTCAGATCACAATCCAGACTACGGGCATGAATTCTTTCTTGTGCAAAGCCAAGAATTGAGATTTTTCCACTTAAGGAATCTATCAATTTCTCGACTGATGTTTCTATGAGCATTGATTGTGGATCCATGCAAAATGAAATCCTTGCCATATGACCTTTTCTCCATTTATTATGATGCCCAAATAGTCCAGTTGTGAAGGTTTCCATTTTCTTGACAGTGTGCTGTAACCCTACAATACTGAAGTCTGCAGTCTTTCATCATCAGCAGCACCTGCTTCTGGTCCTCCTCTCAGCAAAACTTTGTCATCTGTATATTGCAGGTGGTTAATAAACCTTCTTCTAATTCTGAAAAAAGGAAGACCCAGGAATAATGGATGGATTTGAATAATGGTGCTAGTGAAGTACATTGAGAAGTCTAAATAACAAACAAATATGTATTGGAAGAATTTTAGCCAGGATCTCCTTAGAAGGAAGGATGGTGACAGTTCATCTCATCGCCTTTGCACATGTTATCAGGAGAAGTGACCAGTCCCTAGAAAAAGACATCATGCTTGGAAAAGCAGAGGGACAGAAAAAGAGGAAGACCTTTGATAAGATGGATTGACCCAGTGGCTTCAAGAGTAGGTATAAACATAACAATAATTGTGAGGATTGTGCAGGATCAAGTTGTGTTTCCTTCTATGGTACATAGGGCCTCTTGGATTCAGAATTAACTTAATGGCACTTAACAACACAACCAATCCAGATATCTCATTTTTCTTGATAGTTTAATATGTTGCATTATTTGTTCAGCATACAGGTTAAATAAGTATGGAGAGTGGCAAAGGGAAGTCCATGCTGTTAGGTTCATGTAGAGCCTCCATCTCTACTATCATGACTAGTCCACACATAAGCTGATTGTGCCATTATTAAAAAGGAATGGTATGGAGATGGGTTGGGGAATATGATTACTGAAGCTGACAAACATCCATTGACTTCTAATTCTGTCTGCAAGTTTGTTCAGTGATTCTTTCATGCTGGATACACTGGTGGATGCCAACAGGTAAGGAAGTTTTTCACACTTTGATGTCATTTCTGTAAAATTATCACCTACCTCTACCCCAAGTCGCCTCATTTTCAATCTTTCAGTATTTTTCTGTGCAGACACTCAAACAATTAGGCAAACTTCCCTTGAGTCCATATAGTGCCTATATCGAACTGTTTATGGGCCAATCATGGACATTGTCCCTCTTGACCAGCAAATATGAACAAATGCTCCATGTGGAGATAAGTATGACTGGGAAAGAGGCACTGGTGCAGCAGCGGCGATGGCAAAGAGTCCAGGCCACCTGCTTATGCAGCTTGCTTATGCTTTGGAGCCCCACTCTGCCCAATCCTGAACACATCACTTCAGTAATACAATAGATTGCTACTGGACGTGCCAGACCTTGTGAATTTGTAGATCCGATGGAAACTAGATTATAATAGTCATTTGATAGCAAGGGTCAGGTGCTCTGTCTCTACCAGAACCCAATAGTCAACCAGGAGTTGTTTTTCTCATCTAGTATCATTCTCTGCTGCAGATGGTATGGCCTTACTCCAGAATTCTAGTGGTCTCTTTTGTTATACTCCTATTGAGGCTTATTATAAACTCCATACGGCATTTTTTTCCCTAACACAGATATCTTTAATACAAATAGGGCATACTAGGTCTTACAGCTCAAGTGGCAGGGCTGCTTGAACTTCAGTCAGGACCTACTTCAGGTTCTTTGTACTCTAGACCCCTTAGAGTTAGCACTCATTTTTTTCACCACTATATAGGTAGAGCAATATTTCCAGACTCTAACCAGGCATTATGTCTCTTCCTTAATGATGAAAAGAACTTGATGTAGTATATTCTTCTTAAAGGGATGGTCTAAAGACCAGAAGTTCATGACTATAGTAGTCCCCGAATCTTCTGTACTTTCTACCTTCTGAAGTTTATGTGTGTGCACTACCAAGATTTTCAGGGGTCACTGGTGATGCCATGACTAACCACCCAGCTGTCAATCAAAAGGTTTGTGATTTAAGCCAACTAGCCTGTTTGCAGACAAAAGATGGGGTAGCTTGCTTCTCAAGATACACAACTTTGGAAAAGCTTTGGAGTTGTTCGAAAATATCTTATAGTGTCATTGTTAGTTGGCATCGAGTCAATGGCAAAGTGTTTAATTTCAGTTTTACCAAGACTTCCAGAATATTTGCTATTTCTTCTTCTTTTCCCCTTCTTCTCATCTGATCACTTGGGATCACTGATAAAGTAGACCAATGAATGCATTCAGTTCTCTGGAATGCCTGAATAGACCAAATCATTCTGAAAGAGGGAGAAAAGATAATAGCCCTAGGACACACACACACACGCACACGCATGTGCAAGCATGTATATATAGTTCTTTGACTATGAATATAAACCACTTGTTCTTTCAAATAGGGTTGGAAAAGAAAGTTTCAGGCAGCTTCATGGCCACATGATATGTATTTGACATCATGTTAATCTGCTCTAGAAAAGATTCAGTGCTTGGTGCAGCAGGCACTACTCCAATGTGCAATTGTCCATTATCATTCCTTTCGATGCATTTGGACATTCTGCATACCAAAATAGTTAATGAAATGGCAACGTGATGGTGATTAACAGCCTTGCATCGTTTAAGGCTTTAAGGCTGTCATTAATCTTTGTCATTTATTCCAGGATGCAATATTGCTTTTAATTTATTATTTTGTCTTGAGGTGAGGGAAACATTTCAGATGCTTCCATTTGGCTTTTCCTACTATGGTAATTCTTACTCTATGGGCCGAGAAACCAATCTAGGGGTTTGTGAACTGAAAAAAAAGTTATTAAGGGTAACTATAAAATACAAAGCAATATACTAAAATGCACAAAGACCTGTAGTTAGAAAATCAAAAGGGAAGGCCATGCTCAGCATGTCTCCAGCCAGAAAACTGATGAAAAATTCAAGCCTCTGTTACAACATTAAAGGATTCTAAGGGCAAAGTATTGCATGGTGCAGGAAGCATCAAAAGACGTTAGAAAGACTACATAGTCGATCAAAGACAAGTGGCCAACATTCAGCATTTCAAGAACTGATTGCATTGAAGAAAAAGCTTTGGTTGCATTGAAAGAATTAGCCCCAAATAATTCTCTAGAAACTAATAGACAACCACTTGAAATAAGTCCACAAATTGATGCAGCACTGGAAGTACTCACTAGTCTATGCCGAAACATTAGAAGATAGCTACCTGGCCAATTCACTGGAAGAGTTTTACACTTGCGCCCACCCCAAAGAAAGGCAACCCCAAAGTATGGTGATATTACCAAACAATATCATTACTCCCCCACATAAGTAAAATTTTGTTGAAGATAATTAAGACCAAGGAAAAGCTTATAAGAGTATATCAACAGGGATCTGTCAGAAACTCAAACTCAATTCAGAAAAGGACATGGCACAGAGAATATCATCACGCACATCAGATGGATCTTGACTGGAAACAGAGCATGCTACAAAGATATTTGTGTTTTATTGACTATGCAAAGGCATTCACCTTTGCGGTTCATAAACTGTAGATAAAATTTTGAAAAATGAGAATTTCAGAAGACTTCATTGTACTCATGCAGAACCTGCACATAGACCCAGAGGCCATCATTCAAATCAGACATGAGGCTACTGCACAGCTGAAAACTCAGGAAAGGTGTGCATCAAAGTCGCATCTTTTCATCATACTTATTCATATAATTGTTCATATGATTATAATATGAAAATAGTACATCTTCAAATAAGTATCATGAAATTATGCTAATAAGAACTTGGCATCAGAATTGAAAGAGGGTTCATTAACAATCTGACACAACAGACTCAAACAGAACAAGTGTGTGGATGACGCAGGACTGGGCCGTGTGTGGTTCTGTTGTGGCTATGAGTCAGAACTGACTTTATTGCATCACACAGCAGCAGCAGTAGCAAGACTACAGCAATGTTTGGCTCTCAGAGTGCCGTTTCTGTAACAGCCTCTTCCAAAATTAGCTCTGACCTTGTAGGACAGCCACAACTGGGCTTCTTAACAATGCTGGCGTTCACAGCCCATCACTTATTGCATTGATAATCGCAATGTCCTTGGAACTTTCCCATAGAACATAGTTAGCAGGATTTCGGGTCTTACGTAAGATAGTCATTTTATAGACCCACTTTCCTGAGACATTCCATTTCTTTTCCGATACCCCCTTGCATCCCCAATAATGTTGGCAAAACTCTGAGCTTCTTGTCACAATTTTAAATCCTTTATCAAAGTGGAGTCAATATCTATAATAATTATCCTTCATCCAATTGTACATTGCATCCCCTTTAATCCAGCACTTCTAAGAATCCAGCCTGTTTTTATTATCCTTGATCTTGCTAGTAAATGTTGAATAGGTGCTTCAGATCCTTAGATGTACAAAGCCTCTCTAGCTTTGTGGCTTCAGCTCCCTCATAAGTGGATAATGTAGCTGGATCTTAAGCTATTGGTTTAGTGATTTAGCAGGGGAGGAGAGGTAAATTCTGAAGTATGCATGTTGTCTTGAAAAGTTAGAGTTTTTCCACCAACCTTAAGTAAGAAGGAAACTCTAGACTCTAGACAAGTGTGCATGGGATTCTTTGCTAGGCAAAGAGACAGAATCAGGAGTCTGAGGCTTTCGATGCCTCATCCTAACTCTCACAGGCCCTGACAACATTGGTGTAGCAGACTCATCAAAGGTCAAAACTAATGTGTCTTTTGAAGTTCTGCTCATCTGATCGTTAAGTCCTTGGCATGATCTAACCTTTTTCTGCTTTGCTTCTGCAAGAGGATGGAGTCTTGGTGGCCTTGTGGGGTAAACATTGGGCTGCTAACCACTAAGTAGGCACCTTCAACCCACCAGTTGTTTCAAGGGAGAAAGCCATGAAGTCCTTTCAAGGTTTGTCTTGGACACTCAAGGGTGCAATTCTAGCCTATCCTATAGGTTTGCAGTGGTTCTCAACTGGTGAGTCACGACCCCTTTGAAGTTCAAATGACCCTTTCACAGGGGTCGCCCGCTTCAAAGCAGTAGCAAAATTACAATGATGAAGTAGCAACGAAAATAATGTTAGGATTGGAAGGTCACCACAACATGAGGAACTGTATTAAAGGGTCGTAGCATTGAGAACCAGACCCTACAAATCAGAATTGTCTGCATGGTGGTTGGTTTTGTCTAGCTGAAAAAGATGATAGGTTATATATCCACTGCCAGGTAAGCACTTTGGCTTTCATATTTTGCTTATGTTATTGCTATTAGTTGTTGTCCAGTCAGCTTTGGTTCATGGTGGCCCCATGGACAGCAGAACAGAATGTTCCCTAGTTTTGTGCCATCTTTATGAGGATTAGTATGAGTCTATGGCTGTGGCTGTTGTGTTAAACCTTTTTACTGAGAGTTTCTCTACTCTTCACGGGACTTCTCCTTTACCCAACACGATTTATGTTTCTGATGATCTGAAGTAAATGAGTTGAAGTCTTGCCACACTCACTTCTAAAGAATATTTTGATTATGTATCTTATAAACAGATCGGTTTATTCTTCCACTAGTCCTTGACTTATGAAACAAGAGGCCCCAGATGTTGACTTTCAGTTCAACCTCACTGACAAAAGATGAGGCTATCTTTTCCCAGAAAGATTTGCAGCCTCTGAACCTGGGACCAACTGGATGGCCGTGGGTTTGGTTTAGTTTTGAGTGTGGGATATGCACTATTTTTTCCCACTGACTCCACATTCTGGATGTGTCAATTCTCCTTCTGTCTTCCTTTTACACTATATAACTTTCACATGCTTATGAGGCAATTGAAAAGATTGTGGCTTGCATCAGGGTTATAGCACTCATCAAAGTAACATTTTTGCTAATGCTTCCTCCTACCCTTCCCCCAAACCCCACTATCATGATCCCAATTCTACCTTACAAATCTGGGTGGATTGCAAGAGGTACAATGGTACAGATAGGAACTTGAAACACAGGGAATCTAAGGCAGAAGAACTTTCAGCTCCAGTGGTAAGAAGGGCTATAATGGGAGGATGGAGGGAAGGTGGGGTAGAAAGAGAAAAGACATTACAAAGATCTGGATATAATCTCCTCCATGAGGCACAGACAGTGGAGAAGTGAGTGAAGGGAGATGTCAGATGGTATAAGTTATGACAAAATAATAATAATAATTTATAAATTCTCAAGGGTTCATGGGGGAGTGGGGGAAATAAGGAGGGGATACCAGGGGCTCAAGGGGAAAGCAAGTGTTTTGAGAACGATGAGGGAAACAAATGTACACATGTACACAATGGATGTATGTGTGGATTATGATAAGAGTTGTACAATAAAATAATTTAATAAAAAAATTCTAAAGAAATATTTTACAGTAGATTTTCCAATGCAGTATGTCATTTGATTCTTTTTCCTTTTCTCTTTATTATGCACTGGGTGAAAGTTTACAGAGCAAATTGTTTTTGCATTCAACAAAGCAAACACATTTTTATTTCATGACATTGAATGTGATTCTCGCCTTGTAGTAGTACTCCTCCCACTTCCTCTCTGTATTTATGATGCTATCTGTCTTCCCTCCCATCCTTTCTGAGCTTTCTCTCTGGGGAAATGCTGCCCTTTTGAACTACTTTGGTTGTGAGGTGTGTGTACCTCCTGGAACTATTGCTCATATCACTGGCCTGTCTACTATTGTTGTATCCTAGGAGTTGTTCATTTCCAACTTGAAAGATGTCTAAGGGCGATGAATTCAGGGTTATATAGCAGTTGATTAGCATGTCTTTTTATGGTTTTGTTGTGTTCTACATTCTTCTCCTACTTTATCCAGGACCTACTACTTTGATCCCCTTCAGAGCAGTGACTGCTGAGCATCATCTTGCGCTTCTGGTCTCACGGTAGTGGATGCTGGGGCTCACTGGGTCCATTAGTCTTTGAGGCTAATTGTTTCCACCCATCTTTGATTCCTTTTACTCTTCTTTGCTTTGGACAAGGAAAGACCTAAGATGACCACTCACCTTAGAGGGCCACTCACAATCAAAGGAGGGTATATACAGAACCTTGTCTTTCTGAACTATTTGTATCAATTGGCTTTGATGTCCCCAGAGACCAGAATCCTGAGCCCCCAAGCCCAAAGACTCATTCCTTTATTGTGTTTGGTTATAACCAAGAAGTTTTAATGACTTGTCTCCCTGTGATTGCTACTATAAAGAGCCTTGCTAGTATATTGAGTTATGTGTTAGGCTGCTAGCTGTAGTTCAAATCCACCAGCCCATTCCATGGGAGAAAGAGGAGGCTAACTGCTCCTCCTAAGATCTGCAGCTTTGGAAACCCTATACATTAGAGTCAACTGGAAGGCAATGGGTTTTTGTTGTTGTTGTGTTTTGGTTTGGTTTGGTTTTGCAATCATCCACTATATTTGAGGATCTATTTTCAGCCTGGTGGTAAAGTGAAAACTACTTGATATGGTTCTTCTATTCATAGTCTTTGTAACCCGCACCACATGACATGGTGGGAGCATGCACACAGTATAGAAGAGCCTAACTTAGGGACTGATCACTTTTGCCATTTTGCTGGGTATATGAGTGAGTCAACCCAGAAGTAGGAGTGGAGGAATCATAGGGGCATTAAGAAAGAAGAGACACTGCCCCCCCCAAAAAAAAAAAGAAAGAAAGAAGAGCCACAAGCAGCGTATATGTGAGATTCCCATTGAAGGTATAGAGGCACCAGAGACCATGGGACTGAGACTTTGGGACAGAGGAGAGAAGAGCACCAAGGCAGTAAGACAGAACATCAGATCATCACTGAGACTATGAGAAAGACCAGGGGAAAGGATTCATGGTCTGTGGAATGAGACAGAGTCTAAGAGACCACAGGGTGGAGAGGTTGAAAACTGGAATGAGACATACCTGCCAGCATGACTGAGAAGATACACCACAGGCAAAGCCACTGTATCCTTAACATTATGTAACTTGTTAACTTCCCCACCAAACACCATAATCATGAGTGTTGTTATTGGGTTTTGTGTGGCTGTGGAAATGGCTTTTTAAACCCAGCAGGGAAGTAGAGGTCTGTGGGAGGGGAGTTGATGTCAGAATAGAATAAAGAAGGATGGAGCATGGAGGCATGTCTGATCTCTGCCTTGTGGACACAGGCCTTGAGATGGTGACAAGTTGGATTATTGTTCTCCTTTGTATTTCTAGATATTACTCTCAGTCCATTTCCTTAGTTTGCAGCAGAAGTGAGAACTGGAACAATGGCTCTAGACTTATGGGGATTTATAAAAGAAAGAAAAAATGGGTACGGGAAAGGAAACTTTTGATTCTTGGGTATTTACTTTGGTTGTTCTTAGCTCTAACGGTTGGGGTGAATGTAGGCTGTGAATGCTATGCTGTAGCCTGGAGGAGAAAAGCTGTTCCTGAAATCATCTGATGTAAAAGGCAGGCTGGCTAAACAGGATAGGCGCTAGGAGGTCAGGGCTTGCTGGAAGGCCTGCCAGAGGCCCAAGATCATATGCCAATGCATGGGATAACTGAGTGGAGAAGAGAAAATGGAATTTTTAAAAAAGTATGACATGTTTAGAAATAAGTGTTTAGCTTATCAATATAAATATTGATTTTTTCCTACTTAGTGTTAAAAAAATAGACATATATGTGTGATAAAATGAATATTGGGGATTATGATTCTAGAGTGCTGTTTGTAAGCCTGTATTTCATCCTATACCTGACTGGGTTGGCTAAAAAGTGAGTTAGAAAACTGTCTAGCAGAAATGGGCTTTGGCTTCTAACTGTAAGGCTAGCAGTTCAAAATCACCAGGTGCTTTGACTGAGAAAGATGAGACTTTCTCACTCCTTACAAAGCTAGTCTCTGGAACCCACAAGGGCAGTTATCTTCTGTCCTAGAGGTTCCCTGTGAGCCAGCACTGGTTCAATGGCAGTTGGTTTGGTTTGGGGGAGTATGGGGCTTTAGGGACCAAAGCCCAGGCCCACCCAGAACCTTCGGCATCAGTGCATTTGCATTTGACATGCAGACCCTCTGAGAACAGCTGAGGGAACAGAACATTTACTTTTGGAGGAATGACAAAAGAGAGAGAGAGAGAGAGAGAGAAAAGTAACCATTTGATTTTTGAAATTTTGAGCCAGAGGTTTGCATCTGGATGCACTTATGTTGGAAAAGTTGTATTCATCAAGGAAAACAGATCTGTGAGGGCTGGCTGTCAGACGGAGCCAGTGAGTAACCTAGTGTGCTTGCTGTGGTAACTATCTGGATTCACATGTTGAGTGGAGGGTGGGAAGGTAGTGGGGTGGCGACAAAACAGCAATGCAACGACAGGCTGAATTTGGACATGTTCCAGTGGCACGTGTTAATCTGGTTCACCGAGGCTAGAGATAAGAAAGGCAAGAAAGGGCTGGCTAGTCTGCAGTTTGAAAAGTTTAATGGCTCCTGAGTCAACGGGCAGTACCCACTTCTAGTAGGCTAGGGCTGATGAGAGTGTGTGAAAGGGTAAGATAGTCTGAAGTGAGGTGAGGTGTGTGTGAACTCCCTACATTGCTACTGGTATCCATTTGACCGGGTTTGGATGCCTTGGGCTGAGTTGACTAGAGCCCAGCCAAATGAAAAGAGAAGTGTTGCCATTGTGAGGACCCAGTGCTACCGTTCTCATGCCCTGCCACCGACTGTACTTTACTTATGGATGCAGATGCTCAGAGTCCCACCCAGAATGAAGGGTCTTCACAGGTCCCCCCAGAGTGCTGGGTTGGTAGAGACAAGAGATTTAAAAATTGAATATCTAGATGGGGAGTGATAAAGGCATGAAGTGACTCTCTTATACATTTTAGGGGCCTATTTAAAATAAGTCTCAAAATAAGTGTGACAAGGAGGATCCCCACTGCATAGTGTCTTTTCCTGGTATGTTGGGAGGAGAGTGTGGGTGGAGATGTGGATAGATATTACATGATGATTCCATTGTGATTAGTAACAAGATTTTAAAAACTACTTGCAGATGTAGCTGAAAGAAGGAGGGCTGAATTCTTCATGGATGACAAAGACCATGGCTAGGAAAAAAGAAGGTGTCCTCTAGGGAAGTGATATGTGTGGTAGGGCTCTTCTATCCATCGTCGCACTTCCCACCAAATGACTGGGCGTGCAAATAAGGTGGAGACGTTCTTCACTCAGGGATTGATCCCTTTTGCCATTCTGCTGGGAATGTGAGTGGGTCATCCCAGAAGTAGGAATAGAGGAATCACGTGACCATCAAGAAAGAAAACGCACCAGGGCATTGCATGTGAAACCCCTGCCCAAAGTGGCAGAGGCAGCAACCGCCAGAGCCCTGAGCTCATGAGAGAGAGCAGAGAAGCAGAAGCAACAGGGTGAGAAGGAGAAGTGGGCTGGTTTCCTGCTCCATGGATTGAGGCAGAGAACAAGCACTATGGGACTGTGCTGCCAAAGACCAGACTCAGCATGGCTGAGATGAGGTCTTTCTATAACAGAACTGTCTTCTTAATATTATGTAAGCCTTCCCTCTAAACCCCCAAATCCTAAGTGTTGGCTCTGAGTTTCGTGTGGCCATTGTAATGGATTTTTTGAACCCAGCAGAGAAGTAGAGTCCTGTGGGGGCGATTGTTTTAATCAGAATAAAGAAACATAGAATGTGGAAGCCTATCTGACTTCTGCATTGTGACAGTCACCCTGGGCTGGTGTCAAGTTGGATTATTCTTCCCCAGTGTGTAGTCAGAGGAGGTCAGATATGGCCCCAAACCACTTCTCAAATGCATAGATGTACATGCATTGAAATAGCCTCTGTTAGCCTATATATAGATAGTCATGAGTGTAGACCCACCTGCCTTCCCACCTTTGATCAGCATGGATATTTATCTAATATCAACTTATAGATTATTGCTATTATCGCTACTGCAAGATCATATATGTAGTGGTATTATTCTTTTGCTACTCCTAGTGTCTTATTTTGCATT
The DNA here is from genome assembly GCA_004026705.1 of Nesogale talazaci. NCBI lineage: Eukaryota > Metazoa > Chordata > Mammalia > Afrosoricida > Tenrecidae > Nesogale > Nesogale talazaci. Next base: position 42,557 of record PVJH01004722.1, on the reverse strand, counting down.
TATTATTTTTTGCTTTCTCTTTTCTATATATTGCCTTTCCCTTCACCCAAGTTAATACTTGTGTACCCTCCAGTTAGTTATTTGCCCTCTTGGTTGTGTGTAAAGCTGTTCTTGACTTTTTGTAGTATCGATCTTATACACTATGTTCCTTTGGCAATCAATTCGTTTCACTCAGTAAATATAGTGTTTTCTCATCCAGGTTGTGAGTGATTTTGCAGATTCCTTGTTATTCTTTAGCATTGCACGGTATTTCATTGTGTGTATGCACTGTAGTCTGTTTCTCTAGTTCATTGATGGCTAGTTATGTGGGTTCCATCTTTTTGCTCTTGGGAGTAGTGCTGTGTTAGATGTGTGTGTTCATATATCTAGTTGAACCTTAGCTCTTATTTCTGTAGGATATACACATGGGGGGGGAATGCTGAGGAATGTGATACATCTATTTCCAGTCTTTTAAGGAAGTGCTATATTATGTGTTCATGCTAGTTTGCACCATTTACTGTCCCGCCAGAAATTTATAAGGACTCTAGTCCCTTCATTTCCTATTCATTGTTGCTTCTGCTTTTCCTGTACTTTATGGATGTTGCTTTGATTTGCATTTCTCTGATGGCTAATGATTAAAAGCATATCTTTGCGAGTTTGTTGGCCAACTGAATGTCTTCATGACACCCAACCATCTTTTAACTAGAATATGTGTCTTTCAGTTGTTGAGATATAAAAGTTTTCTATAAATATTACGGGTTAGTCACTTATCAGACATGTCATTGCCAATTTTTTTCTGTCTGTAGGTTCTCTTTTTAATGTTTCAGTAAAGTCTGGAAGCACATAAATGTTTAATTTTTATGAGAGCCTGGTTGTCTAGTTTGCTTGTACTCTTTGTGCACTTTTAGTTGTATTTGATAATGTATTATGATCATTGTTTGTTCCCTTTTCCTTTGATGATATTTATAGGTCTTTGGTCTAGCTTGTTCCATTTTGTATCTGGTGAGAAATATGGAACATATTTCATTACTTCTACAGGTGGGCACCAATATTTTCCAGAGTCATTTGTTAAAGAGTATCTCTCCCTCATTTAAAGCTTTCAGTCTTTTGATTCAAAGATCAGCTGTTCCATGGTGGATGGTTTTACTTCTGTGTTCTCAGTTCAACTCCATTGGGCTCTATGTGTTGTGTCATCACATTTATGCCATGCTGTTTTGATGACCAGGGGTGTATGGTAGACTTTTAGATCGGCAGTGTGAAACCTTTTACTTCTTCTTTTTAAATAGTTTTATTAACACCTTATCCACATGATACAGAATTCAATAATTCAATCATATCTACAAGAGTTGTACAATTGTCATTCTATTCAATTCTAGAACACTTTCTTTTTCTTTGTAGATATTCATGTAATTATTATTTATCACCTAATTATTATTTTCTGATTATGGTAAAAATATACACAACAGATTATTCTCCAATTCCATGATTTATGTTTGTTTAATTCAGTGTAATTGATTATACTCTTTGTGCTATACAACCATTATTGATATCCTTTTCTAAATTATTCTAACTCCTTTGACATAAGTGCAGCAACTCTTTCCCCTTCATCTATGATAACCATTGGTCAAGTTTGAATTCTTTGTTTTTTTCTCTTTTTTCGTGATTTTCTTGATATAGTATTCACACATCACATACTTTCATAGTTAATTGCTTTTAAAATGAGTTGTAAAATCACAGTCAGTGCTAGTGATTCCCCCCCCACCTTCATTGATTGCTCCTCAAATCTCCTTATCTTCCTTAATTCTCCCCCCACCCACATGCCCACATCTCCTATAAACCTTGCACCAGTTATTATCTCCATGAATCTATTCCTTCTGTGTTTCACAAAGGAAAACCCAACAGAACCAATACAAAACCAAGCCAAAATAAAGTGATAGAAATAAAATAATAGTAATATAAAGCAAAAAATACAGATAGTGAGTAAGAAAAAGAAGATCACCTTCAATATTTAAAAAGGGGAAAAATTTATCATGAAACAACCAAGAACTCAGAATTATGGTTCTCAATCTTCCTAATGTCACAACCCTTTAAGACAGTTCCTCATGTTGTGGTTACCCCCAACCACAATTTATTTTAAAAAATAATTGGGGGGGTGGTCATCACTTCCCTCTCATGGTCGTGGAAGATACCCAGTGCTGCTCCTGAGAGCAGACGCTGGATTTGAACCGCCACGCCCGCGGGCCGCAGTCCTGCACTCAGCCACTTACACCACCGGGGCTCAGCTCCATAAAGTTATTTTCATTGTTACTTCATAACTATAATTTTGCTACTGTTATGAATTGAGTGACCCCTGCGAAAGGGTCATTCGACTCCCCAAAGGGGTGGCAGCCCAGAGGACTGCTGGCCTCAGATATATTCAGGTGGAGTCGAGAGGGAGATCAACTGACCAAGTGTCAGTTGGAGTAGGCTAGAGAAACAAATTCATAAGATACTCATACATGTTTAAGAAAGAGCTTATAAAACAGATCAACTGCATATTGAGAAGACATCCCAGTTTTAGTATTAGTCCATAAGTCCAGTCTTAGTCCACGTGTCCAATACCAATGTACAAATTGCTCTTCAGACTCACGAGACACATGCAACGATGCCAAATGAAGGACCATCATAACCAGTGGGTGGGAAGCCTTGTGTATCCAGTGGTGGTAAAGGCATCTCGGCACTGGCAAGGGTTTCTACACGGCTTCTCCAGCTCTGAGACTCTGGCTGCCATTAGCCTGTCTCCATACAGCTTGTTAACAAGCATCCCTCACAGGGAGTGGGACTGTATCCCCCCTCCAGTGAGCTCCTAAATGTCCTTAATCTCCTAAATGTCTCCAAATCAGGTCATCAAGCTGGAACCTGATTGACAGACTAAACACCCCTTCATTCTTAATACTCAAATTGACAACAAATTATAGAACCACTATGCCAAGTATCAAGTTTATAATGATCTCTGTCTGATAGTAAAACTGTGAGAAAACCCTTGCCTGTGACTAGAGAGAATTTGTCAGTGACTTAATCTGACAAAGATGCTCTGCAGATGGGTTTTCGGCTCCCACTGTCCTCCTTAGCCTTCTACAAATTGGGCGTTCACGATGTAAACTCTGATACTTTTCCTTTTGCTATATATTGGACAGTATCATCTTTGCATCACAAGAACTTATGCGGACTTAGTTGATTGCTCACTTAGATGGCTGCTTGCTTGAATATGAGCCTTTAAGACCTCAGGTCCTATTCTGTACTTTCTTCATGCTTTGCTTCTCTGGGGTCTCCTCATATTTCCTGGTGATGAGTTTTTCTATCTCTCTAAAGAATGAAGATGAAATCTGGATCAGGGGTGAGATATATCTAGAGATTGGCTTGCATAGTATTGGCATTTTTCAAAATGTTAAGTGTTTCTTCCCATGAACATGGTGTCTTTTTCCATTTATGTAGGTCTTTTTTTGGTTTCCTATAGTAGTGTTTTATAGTTTTCTTTTATGTGTTTTTTGTACTCCAAAGTATTTCATCTTTGATGGGTATTGTCAATAATATTTTCAAAATTTGTTTTTCAGAATTTCTTTATTAGTTTAAAGCAGCAGTTCTAAACCTCCTGATGCCAGAGCACTTTCACTCAGTTCCTCATGTTGTGGTGACCCCCAACCATAAATTTATTTTTATTGCTCCTTCATCACTGTCATTCTGCTACTTTTAAGAGGTTCATTTCATAGTCTAATTTATGCATTAACTTGTACAAGAACAGCAGTTTGAGCCCATCAACTGCTCTGTGGAAGCAAGATGAGATTTTTCTATTCCTGTAAAGATTTGAAAACTCAAAGAAGCAGTCCTACTCTGTCTTACAGAGCCCTTATGCATTGGAATAAACTTGAGTGCAGTGAGAAAATTATTGTCTATTGTGAACACTGCTCTATGTGCATTGAAAAAGAATGTTATGCTATTGTTTGATGGAGAGCTCTTTATATATTTGTGAAGTTAAATTAGTTGAATATGTTTTTCAGTTCTTCTGTACCTTTGTTGAGTTTCTTTCCAGTTATTTTATCAAGAGTGTAGTCTTCTGCTATTATTATGAAATTGAATATTTCTCTTTTAAATTGTATCGTATTTTGATTTATGCATTTGGGGACTCTTTTATCAAGCAAATAAATATTTATTCTGTCTGTCCTCTTGTTAGATTGACTCTTTAATCATTATATAATGCCTTCCTGTTCCTTTTGCTGGTGTTTGCCTTAAAGTCTCCTTTATCAGAAATTAATTCTGGTATTTATGCTCATTTTAGGTTGTTATTTGCTTGATACAATTTCTCCATTCTTTGATTTTTACCTTATTTTTATCTTTGTGTCTAAGGTATATCTTTTGTAGACAGGATATTCATGAGTCATATTTCCTTACACATGACTATCTCTTGATTGGGGCATTTAATCCATTTACTTTCAATGTAATTATCAATAGGAATGAATTTACTGTCATCATTTTGCTATGGGGTGTGTGGGGGTATATATGTATTTCTGGTGTTGAGTGCACCAATATATTGTACATTGCTGACCTCCAAGTCTGTAAGGATTATTGCTGACAAGTGCAGATGAAGGGGATTATTGATGTCCAGTTTTTAATATCAAGAAAAAAGGTAGGTGCAGAGAGTGATAAAGAGGGGGTAAATAATAAGAAATAAAAACAAAGGCAGCTTAAGACTGGCAGAGTCGAAAAGGGTTTGGCCAAAGGTTGGGGCCTGTGCCTCTAGAGACAGGGAAATTGTGTGGGATAAGATTACACTACTCTGGTTACCAATCACTTATATGCATGACTGTATGAACAGCGTTGGCTATCTGATTTCTGAGCCAGTCAGAATGCTGCTCACAATAATTCAAAATTGCCACACTATGCCAGGTCAATTGACAAGTCACTGCTCCTTAGGCCTCCTTATTCAATGTTTCATTCCATCTCTTCCTTTAATTAGTATTTGATCTATTTCTATAATTTCTTTTAAAGCTCAGAGTTTTAGTATTGAAACTGAAATATATATATATTTCATATATGTTCATTTATATTTCATCTAATATATATATAGTATCTATGTTCATTTATATTTCATCTAATATATATATATAGTATCTAGAGGGTCTAGATACTATATCTTGCTTGGTCTTCTATCTTGAGTTGATTTTTCTGTTGTCAGATTTCTTGACTGCTGTTGCATGGATGTTGAGTGTTCATCCAAGAGGAATGAAATCATTGACAACTTAAATTTGTTTTAATGATATTTTTATTGATCCAGTTATAAGGATATTCATTTTCTTCATGCTCAGTCCTATTCTGAAAATTGTATCTTTGACCTTCATACTTAATTCCCTGAGGTTTGCATATTTTTAAGCAAGCAAGGTTGTGTCATCTGAATATTACAGATTATTAATTAGTTTTCTAATGTGGATGCCACTGTCTTATAGTTTGGCTTCTTTGATTACTCGTCCACATACAGACTGATTAAGTAAGGTGGAAGAAAGCAACTTTAGGAACACAATGTAGATGCTATCATAAAATGAGGTGAAGAAATTAGATGCTGCCGGCTATCAGATAAAATAGCACCTAGGCTCTTAAAGTCTTGTCTCCAAACAGGCAACCATCTAAGTGAGATATCAACCAAGTCCACCTAGAAGAAACACACAATCATCAGTCATCACAAGATTGGAAATCAGATCATCCAAAGTGGAAGGAGGGATTTATCGCAGAAGCTAAATTGTGAGAATCCAATTTGCAGAAGGTTGTGGGTGACAATGGGAGACCAAGACACATTTGTGGGAACTACGTAAGAAACAAATCTTCAGTGATATCCCTCTCTCCATAATTGAGGGACAGGAGGAAAGTGGTTACTAAGCAGAGTGCATCGGAGAGATGACTACAGAAGAGCAGAGGGGAAACCTGAGTTGAACAGCTAAAACTTTGTCAGTTGATCTCCCTTCTGATGCATGCTGGACCTCATCGGGTTTTTAACATTACTTTGTTTGTTTGTTCATATTAGGATTTATTGCAGGTGTTGTGTTATTGGGGTCACCCTTTTGAAGGCGTGTTTGCTGTTTTTCAGTACATGGAACCCAGCATTGATGAACCTATAGGAACAAGTAGAATGTGGGCTTCAGGGCATAGGCTATAGTGCTGGTGGTAGGTAAAAGGGGGCTGATGTCAAGGAGTCTGGGAAGGAAATGAATGTTTGGAAACAGATTATGGTAGCAATTGTAGAATTCTGCTTGATGGGATTGAATTATGGAATGATATGACCTATGTATAAGCTTCCAATTAAAAATTAAAAAAAAATGCAACCTTGACACACATCTTTGTCTTTTTCAGGTTTGAATCAAGCCATATATTTTTAACAAATGATCATCTTTTGATTGTGTACAGGTTCCACATGAGGATAGTTGTTTTGAAATTCCTGCTGTGCACAACATAATCCAGAATTTGTTATGATCCACGCCGATGAATGGCTTTGTGTAGTTGATAAAATACAAGGATGCATCTTTCTGATATTCTCTTTGTTTATTTTGGTGACTAATTGCCTTTGAGCCTTCATTGACTTTAATTCATGGTTGGTGATCCAAGACAGTTAACCGATTCCCTATTTCTTGTATTTGATTTTCACCATAAAACCTAGAAATGCCAAAAGTATTGTACTGCCTATTATATTCCCTTCTAGTATTTGATGCTGGCCCACCCTGGTGGGCTATGATTATTGTCATAGATTATTGAGCTGCAGTGTACCAAAGACGATTGATGCTTCATCCACCTAATGGGATTATCATTGTTCGGTGGTTGAAATCTGCTTTATAGAGACACTTCTGCTATCTTCTGTGGAGGGCCAGGTTCTCTAAGAAACAGACTTTGAAATTCTTATATTTGTGGACAGAAGGAGGTTTTATGTTTTTTCCAGAGAATTCTCTTGGGAAAGCTAACCATAAGAGGTGAGGAAAGAAGATTAGGCCTAGGGAGAAATTGAATGGTAGTAACAATAAAGGCCACCGTCAATATTATGAATATTTCTACAGACCCTTCAGAGTTGTGCTGCTCTCACACAGGGTTTGGGGTTGAACCATCTTCACCCATTAAAGTCCCTCGGGAGGGTATGTGACCTTAGTATATAGACAGATTCCTCTGGTTCTGAAAGTGGGAGAGATGTGGTGGGCCCACCACAAAGTGGATTATAACCTACAAGCAAACACTATTGGCTATTTCTGCATTAAAAGTCAGTTGTAGGTAAGTCTATTTTTTTTATTGTGACCCAGTGTGGGTCAGAGTGGATGGAATTGCACACCAGGGGTTCATTTGCTTTTTCTTTTCTAATTTTTTACAAGTAAATCACCAGGCCTACCTTCCCAAGCACTTTGAGTTGGACTCATCCTACCTACCTTTTGGTTAGTAGCTGAGCACATAGGCATCTACACCACTCAGGGACTCTACTTCTGTATTGATATGATTACCTGCCATCCTGCTGATTCTGACTCATGGAGACTCTTTACAGAAAAAAAAAAAACATTGACTGTTTACAGGAGCAGATTTTCCTGGATTGTCTTCCATGATGCCTGAGTAGGGTGGAACTACCAACCTTTCAGATAGCACTTGGTCACTTATTCTTTGGTACCACCAGGGACTCCAATCTTTCCATTAAAATACATTGTCACTGAGTTTATTTGGACTCACAGACACTCCAAAGGGAAGAGTAAAATTGGCCCATAGGATTCCAAGACTATAGATCCTTCCAGAAACAGGCTGCCACATTTTTCCCCTTTGAAGTGTCCTGTGCGTTTGAACTGTTGGCTTTTCAGTTAGCAGTTGAGAACTTAACTGCTATGCCACCAGATTGATGTCTGCATTCTAGTTGCTGGGTGCTGTTGAGTCAGTTTAAACTTATGCTAAATCAATGTATAATAGAAGGAAATACTGCGTGGTCCTGCAGCAACCTTAAAATCCTTATGTTTGAGTTCTGATTGAACCCACGATGTTAACTGACCCCATCAAGGTCCTTCCCCTTTTTTTTCTGACCCTCTATTTTACCAAGCATGATGTCCTTCTAGAGCAGTGGTTCTCAACCTACTAATGCCATGACCCTTTAATACAGTGCCTCATGTGGTGGTGACCCCCCCCCCCCAATGATAAAATTATTTTCATTGCTACTTCATAACTGTAATTGTGCTCCTGTTATGAGTCAGGTGACCCCTGTGAAAGTGTCATTCGACCCACCCCCCACCCCCCACAAAGGGGTCGTGTCCCACAGGTTGAGAACTGGTGTTTGATGAGAACTGGAATTTCCTAATAGCACGTCCAAAGCACATGTGATGGAGTCTCACAATTGCCATGTATAAGGAGTGTCCTGGGTGTACTTCTTCCAAGACAGGTTTGTATTTATTTCTGGAAGTCTATGGTACATTTGGCATTCTCCATTAGCACCAAATGCATCAGTCCTTTTCCAGTCCTTATTTATTTTCCAGCATTCACAGGTATTTGAAAGTGCCTGAAAATACCATTGCTTAGGCCAGGTGCATCGTAGTATTATCCATGGGATAGCTTTGCTCTTTAACACTTGAAAGAGGTGTTTTGCAGCAGATTAGTCCAATGCACTAAGTCATTTGATTTCTTGACTGGTGTTTCCAAAAGCATTTACTGTGGCTCTGAGTAAAACAAAATTCTTGACAACTTTGAATTTTTTATGTTTACCATGATGCTGTTCATTGGTTAAAGTATGAGGATTGGGATTTGTCAATGTGTTAGACAGGGTTTTCTAGAGAAACAAAACCAGGACACTAATAATTCTCTCTCTATATTTATGTGGGGAGAAAGATATCTAACATAAGAAATAAATAGTACTCCAGATCGATGTGGTACTATTGGAAAAAAAAAAAGAAAGAAAGAAATTGTTAACGAATCTATAAAGCAGGACAAATTGCTCAGTGCAACTCACTTGCGTGAGACAGCTAGAAAACTGGCAGTCCAGGTCTTGAGGGCTGCCGAGTCGTCCTCTGCAAAGCGAGTCAGGCTATCTGGCCACAAGCAGCTAACAGCAAGGCAGATCACCAACAGTCAGCCTGATGACAGGGTCCGACAGCCTCCAACTCAAGAGAAGTATATTCCAGGAGCGTGGCAAAGCAGGGCTTGAAGGAACCTCAACTCACAGCAACACAGTCCACTGATTAGGTGGGTAGTGTCGCTTGTAGTTTGAGACACAGGACAAACAAGGCAGCTGGCTGGTCCAAAGGTCCAAGAGCAAGAAAGCGAGGCGGGGCTTGTCAAGCCATTTATATCTCTGCCCTTCAATCAATCTCATGTGTTCATTGGCCATGGTGTCAATACAAATCTACCTATCTTCTTTGGCCGTGTTGGCATAACAAAGCTGCCTATCACAATCAAATATCCCTATTTGATTAATCGTTTGTCCCACTCTAGAGCTACCAGAACAACAGCATGAGTAATATTTCCCTTGCCACTGAGTTGATTCTAACTTGTAGTTAATTCGGACTTATCCTATAGTCCCACATAGGATCTCTGAGCCTATTCATCTTTATGGGATTTTCCCCATAAAGCAGGGGGTGGATTTGAACCTCTGACCTTATAGTAAGCAGCCCAGTACTTTACCCATAATACCACTAGGGCTCCTTTGAGTAGAATTAAAGGCCAGCAATCTTGACAGATAAATGTTTGTGGTAGTTACATAATCTGGTGTCAACTTGTAAAGGGGTGGAGTCTAGCCTGTCAATCAGGGTGCAGCTTGATGACCTCATTTGGAGGTGCCACAGAGATGAATAGCTCACTGTAGGCCAGGCAAACACATTCTTTGCCTGGTATTCCTGATAGCAAGACACATGGGGCGACACTAGAGCCCTAGAGCTGGAGGACCCACATGGAGACTCACTCCAGTGCTAAGATGCCTCCAACTGCCACTGGATCTACAAGACTTTCCACCCAGTGGCCTGCGATTGTCCTGTCATTGTATATGTTTTGTGAGGCTGAAGAATAGGCTATAGATTGGTATCTGACATATGGGCTAATATCAGACTTATAGACTTGATCTGGACTGAGCTGGGATGTTTTCTTAATGTCTGATTGTTCTTTGATATAAAGTTCTCTCTTAAACACATAGGAGTGTCTGTAAATTTGTTTCTCAAGTCAACCCATACCATCACAATGCTTTTCAGAGAAAACTTCCTGTTACTGATTTTTTAGCATTCCTGAGGGAATACCCTGCATTTAGTACAGCACATTAGAAGAGGCACTGAAAAAAATCTTTTCATTTCAAGCTTTTGAGAAGATTGTCATTTCAATTTAGGCACATTGCACAAATATAAGTGGTATGTGAGGGAGAAGAAAGGGAGACCTTTAACTTCATCTGGCCAGAAGAGCAGCACGGTGTAATGGGAAAATCCATTGCCCTTGGAACTAAGGGATACCCAGATGTGGAATTCATTCTTGGCTTTGCCATTCATCAGCTACATTGTTTTGGGTAAATCTCTTCAACTCTCCACATCTCAATTCTCTCCACTGTAGAGTGAGAATGATATGACTAGGTTGTTTTATATTTGTTTTATAGGTTGTTGTAACAACCAGAGGTCCAATGTTTGTGAAATATAAAATATCATTACTATTTTGTTTGAAGGGGAATTTCTTTAAGGATTGTGATGAGAGCTCTAAATTGACTTTATTTTTATACTTTGCTAGCTTTGAATTACTAATAGGCATATTTACCCAAATTATACTTTATTTTATCTCAAACTCCTTGTTTACTCCTCTCTATAGGATGCTAAAGATGAAATTGCATGAAACCTTGCCAGGTGTGACTCACTGACGATCAGTCTAGGGTACTTTAGTTTGGAAACTTCACAGGATAGGAAAGGAGCAATTTTCAGCAAATTATTTAATAATTGGAGAGGATCATTTTCCGCAATAGTAACCAAAAGTAAAACCACAAGTAATGCTCATTGAGTCTCCCAGGGCAGCAATCATTGGAAAGAGAGAGGGAGGGAGAAGGATGGAGGGAGAAGAGGAAGACAGAAGGGAAAATAATACTCTATATTCATATAGATTTCTCCCTCCATTGATTGCCAAGCATTTGGCAAACTTTAATTGGCTAATCCTCATATATCCCTTTAAGGTTAAGTAGGCAGCAAGTATTATCCCTGATTTCCAAATGGAGGAATAAAGGTACAAGAGCTTAAACGCTTTGCTTGAGGTCACAAACACTGATTAGTGATGGAACCAAGGCTCAGGGGGGACACAGGATCACCGACTCCCAATTTACAGTCCAAAAGCATGGAGGCCTCACTCTATAGAGTCCTTTGTGTCGTTTATTGATCTGTCTGACAGACAATGCTTGACAAATCATTTTACTAAAGAAAATATGGTATCTCCATTCCTATGCAGCATTTACTTTGGGTCAAAAACAAAGATGTATATCATCAGGTACATGATGGATTTTTCTACAGCAAAGCCATCCATGCTCAATGTGGCAGAAGAGAAAGATGTGTGTGTGTGTATATACACATATATATACATACATATGTGTGTGTATGTGTGTGTGTGTTTTCAAGAAAGACATTGTTGCTCTTTTCTGGGGCTGAGCCTTCTTGGAGTCCGACAAGCAGGCAGAGGAGCAAAACCCTTCCTACTCACTTCAAGCCAAAGTCTCTTTGCTAGACATTCTTTGGAGGATTCCTGGCTTTGTTTAATAGATGGCGAAGGCTTCTCTTCAAACTACTCAGCTGACCCCTGTTCATCAAGTTCCCTCCGTGGTGCCAGGAGAAACAGACAGCTCTCCCAGGATTAAACCTTGCTAAGGGATTCAAGACAATTTAGCATCTTAAAAAATATATATCCTGATGAAAATTGCAAAAAAGCCTCTAGGTAGATAGGCAGGCAGAAAAATCTATGAGTCAGCCAGAACAGAATTATTTCACCTTAACGAGAGTCACAAAACATTGAATATTTTAGGGCCCTGTCATTATGCCGAGAAAGTGAAATTTCCATCCATTTTTTGTTAAGTGCTGCTGTGTGTTCCGGGCAAGCTGGTGTTATGGTAGCCATGGGCTTTCCCCCCCAAAGCCTCGGGGCCCTGCCTTTCAGGGCTGAAAGCACCCATTCTGCTAGTCGGTCCTCTTACAGAAATAAATCCTAGAATTTCTTTGAGTTGGAGATGCAGACCAAGGGGTGAGAAAAGGGGAATTTGGAGGGGGAAGGGAACAGACAAATAAATGGACAAAGGACCGTTGGTACCATAATGAATTACCGATAATCCCAAACCTTGCAAATCAAACCACTTCCATTTTCTGGCAGAGGAGTAAAAAGGTGTTTAATGCCATGAACTAACCAGGGGTCCTGGTTGAGGCCTAGTTCCGTCACTCTCGATGTCTATATACAAGATGGCTATATACAAGGTGTGTGGTAGGTACCTCTTCACTTCCTCAAGAATAAAACAGGGAACTTTTTGTTTTGTTTTATTTTGTTTTTTAAAGATCCTTTCTAACTCGAGTGGTCTTTCAATTATTAGTAGCTCAAACAGCCAGTTAATCCTCTCCACCTTTCACTGCTTCTTTCTGATCAGCCACGGATCAGACAGAGATTTATGTAACTGGAGCCGGCTAATCCTTGGAGGGCTGCCCCTCTGGAGAAAGAAGAAACTTTCTGCTCCCAGAAAGATGTATCATCTACTCTGCCTTCAAGGTGGCTGTGAGCCGGAATGGGCCCCAGGACAAGGAGAGTGGTCTGGGCTTGGATCTAGTCACCTGTTTTTGATGTTCGTTGAACCTGCTCTTCTTTCTTGAGTTCCCCAGCCAACTTCCTGACATCCCTCTCTTGGGAACAGGAGAAGAGAAGCATTTGGCGGTGGACAGGGGTGGTGACTGGAACCTGCCCTTGTTGAACTCTGATTTCCCTGGAGCAGGCCCTTGATATGTAGATCTGATTTCATCTTCAGCCCTTGGAATAAGTTCTTGTTAGGGGCAGGGAAACTGAAAATCAGAGGAGATAAAATTTTCCATGATGGCCACTCTCCTAAAACCAGGGACACAGCTGTCTCCATATCAGGGTCTGTGCAAAATGAAAATGTGGGATTTCCTGCTGGGACTGGTTAAGAATTTCAAGATGGCCACCTCAGGGCATGAAACCAAACCTGTTTCCCTTCTAAGGAGGGCAGACTCTCTATGTGTGCCACACTTGTATGACTGGGAGGCTGGCCTTGAACCTGAATACAAGCCCTTCTTTCCAGGTGGCTTATGTCTGAATTGTCTCCATTGGAGAGTGATCCACTCCCCACACTTCTCCTCCCGGTTGTTTGCCAGAAGGCTGACATGTGGATGTGCCCTTTGGCTTCTGGTTGGGTTGGCTGGTGTGAGTCACTGGCAGGAAGCCAGAGAGGGAAACAAGGATGAAGCTCCCTCTCTGGCAATAGCTCTGTCCGGAGAGTGGGGGTGGCATAAGTGGCCAAACACTACTAACTTGGCCATTTGGTCAGTGGCTCCACAGAAGAAAGGGTTAATGACCAACTTGTGTCTGTAACGAAGACAACTTAGGAAGCCGTGCTTCTCAGTAACACACATGGGTAAAGGTTATCTTAATGGCAGCTGATAACCAATGGTGTTCTTTGCCAACATTTCTGACTCCACTTGTTGACAGGTCTAGGCACCATTTCAACAGATTAAGTGATGGCCTTCCTCCCCATACCTTCAGAAGTCAACTTTAACTACAGAGCCATGGTGGTGTTGGTGCAGTGGGCCTTGGGGACATACATGGGCACTTGTGCTCTGTCCTAAAAGGTCGCTATGAATCTGAATTGACTCGATGAGTATCTAGTCCCTGTTACATAACACTCTCCTTCATCCCTCCACACAGTTCACACCTTTGCAAATCAGTCCATTTTTTTTTAGAACGACATCTGATACTTACATGGAATCTATTGTTTTAGCTTAAGCAACACTCCTATTTTCTTTTTTTAACGGTAGCCTGCTTTTTTCTTGAAACACCCTCCTCTTCTTCCCTCAGGGGTCCTTCAGACCAGTCCCTCAGTGTCCACTTCCTTGTATGCTTTATATATGTGTCCTTGCCACACTGCCTGTTGTGGACATTTCCGTTAGACTTAGTGGAGTGAATAAAAGGCTGTCTCTTGTATTTTGTAGGAATTGGCTCTTTTTATAAAAGGGTAGAAAGCAAATAAATGTATTTTAGGCTCTTTTAGACACATATGGTCTTATAATCTCCTTTCCTGGTTTGCTTGTTTGTTTACAACTCTTTGTACATGTAAATGCCATTCTTAGTTTGCCAGGTGCCTGTAAATATGTGCGGTGTGGCCATGGGGGTGGGGAGGCAAAGACATGAGGAGGAGATGTACAAAAACAGGCTCTAATTCCATGATGCTCACCTTCCCAACATGATTGCTGAAGACAAAAGTGTGCATATGCATGGTCGTGCAGAAAGATGATGGTGCTCAGTTATCAAATAATACAGCATCGGGGGTCTTACAGCCTTGAAGGTAAACAAGCGTTCATCTAGTTCAAAAGCAACAAAACTCACATGGAAGAGGCACACCAGCCTGTGACCACAAGGTGTTAAAGGGAACAGGAATCAAGCATCAAAGAACATAAAATCATACTCTTATGTGCCCACTTTTGAGTTGGGATCAGGGAAGACAAATGGGTGCATAAGCAAAAGTGATGAAGAAAGTTGATGGTGCCTGGCTGTCAAAAGATATAGTGTCTGGGGTTTTAAAGGTTTGAGGATAAACAAGTGGCCATCTAGCTCAGAAGCAACAAAGCCCACATGGAAGAAGCACACCAGCCTGTGTGACCACAAGGGATTGAAGGGATCAGGTATCAGGCATCAAAGTACTAAAAATTTTATTATTGTAAATGAGAGGGTATACAGATCAGGGACCCAAAGTCCATCTGTAGGCAATGACGTCCCTTTACAGTGGGGTCACAGGGAGGAGACAAACCAGTTTGGGTGCAGTGGAACAATGATGAAGCATATAACTTTCCTCTAGTTCTTCAATGCTTTCTCCTTCCCACTATGATGATCCCAATTCTACCTTACAAATCTGACTAGACCCGAGGATATACACTGATACAGATAGGAGCTGGAAACATAGGGAATCCAGGACAGATGATCCCTTCAGGACCAGAGAGAAGAGTGGAGATACTGGAAGAGTTGAGGAGAGGTGGGGTAGAAAGGGGGAACTGATTATAAGGATTTACATATAGCCTCTTCCCTGGAGTATGGACAACAAGGAAATGGGTGAAGGGAGACCGGGCAAAGTAATAATAATTTATAAATTATCAAGAGTTTATGAGGGAGGAGAGATCAGGGAGGGAGGGGTAAAATGAGGAGCTGATGCCAAGGGCTTAAATAGAAAGCAAATGTTGTGAGATCGATAAGGGAGATACAAATGTGCTTGACACACAATAGACTTATGTATGGGTTATGATAAGAGTTGTATGAGTCCCCAATAATAGGATCTAAAACAAAACAAAACAAAGCCCAAAAAAAACCCAGCTCTCAGGTCAAGTGATACCAAACCAACACACTCACATTCAATTGATTCCAACTCCTAGTGACTGATGATCAGAAACAAAGCAGGAAGGGGAATATTTCCAGGAGATGTTTGTGAAAGGGATCTTTTTATCCCTTAGAGAAACACATTGGGAGAGAAATCTCCACCACCTACCCTCACTCACCACTAAAATAAAAGGGGCAGGAGAATGATCTTCTAGGATTAAAAGCCTAATGGTTTTTTAGTGAATTGGGGGAAGGTTTCCAAAGCAGATAATGAGCTTTCCACTCAAAAATTTGTACACAGTTTGTTTCATTTCATTCACTGAAATTCTCCAAATATTGACATCACTTTTCTGACTTTCCTATTTCCATTCTTCCTGCTTTAACCTTTCTGAACTTTGTCCTTGGGTAAATGCTTCCTTTTTGTTCTGGAATGATCGATTATTTTAGGGGCTTGTACCTCACTGGTGTTAGGGTTCCACTTAAAATGTGACTATTATTGGACTGAAAATTGAGCAGTGGGGGTGAGTTTAGTTCCAGATCTGAATGGTGACAGAGAACCGTTGTCTCAGAGGTGGAAACGCTCCATCCAACCAGAGCCTGGTGACTTTTTGTGATTTTGAGTTTTGTTTCACTTTTTTCTCTCTCTCAGTTTATACTGGACCTTCTAATGTGATTCCTTTCAGAGCAGTTGGTTGTGAAAGCGGGCACCATTTAATTATTCTGGTCACAAGGTCGTGGAGATTGATGTTCCTATGATCCATTAGACTACTGAATTGCTTCCATGTGTCTATTGTTTTCCATTACTCTTCTGTCCTCTGAACAGGGAGAGACCAATGGTTGTACCTTAGGCTGTTGCTCCCAAAGTAGGATGTATTACTAGTCCCCAAAGTAGGATGTATAACACTGTCTTTGTAAGCCAGCTTATGCCAATTGCCTTGGTATCCCTGGAGACAACGATCTTGATTTCCTAGGTCCAGTGACTCAACCCATTCACTTAAGGTGTCTGGTGGTGCCAAAGAAGTTTTCATAATTTTGTCTCTATGTGTTCCCCACCATCCATGGATAGGTTTGCAGCAATGGGAAAAACTCATGTACAGATATCCTCTGTCAAACCTATATGTATTCATGGGTACATTCCCATTCTCCCTCCCACATCCAATTCCTGGCATCTACTTATATTTCAGTGTTGTTGCCTGACTTTGTATGGAAAAATATTGATCTCCCTCCTTTCACTCTTGCATTTCTCCTTCTCTGCCTCCATCATTTTTTTGCCAACCTCCTTCTTATTATATGTTGCCACCCCCTTCAGCCAGGTTAACTTCTAACCAGTCACTCCTCCTCCCTTCCTAGCCCACTCTGGTTCTGCTTCAAAAGGTTGGTGTGCTGACTTGCAGAACACATTGGAAAGTGACTTATTGAACATGCCGTTAGGTTGGCATTTAGCACTCTATCATTTGATCTCCCCTAGGATCCATTTAAATTTGTCCTTGTTTTTAATATTCTCTGCTCTCTTTTTTATTGAGTTTTTTTAAAAGATGTTTACTTTGTTATTCTTGTTAGTTTTTCTTTGACTGTCTTTTGATGTCATTCTGTACATGGAATCCTGGATAGTTAAATCTATAGAGATAGTAATGGGATGGGCAATTCCTTGGGGGTATGTCAGGTGAGGTTGTGGGTAAATGAAGAGCTAATAATGATGAGTAAAAGAATGAAGAAAATGTTCCAAAATGGATTGTGGTGATGATTGTACAACTCTTCTTTATGTGCTCAAGCTATGATTGTATGATTTATTTAATTACATGATTTTTTAAATTACATGCCAACAAATCTGTTGAAAAAAGAAGTTGGTGTTATAGCTAGGTCTCAGAGGATGTGTTAGTTCAGGATAGACAAGAGAAACAAATTCATAGACACTCATAGGTGTATAAGAAATATCTTTTTAAAAAGAGAAATGGCTTTAGATACAAAAGCAGTTGAATATTGAGAAAACATCCCAACCCAGTCCAGATAAAGTTCATACATCTGATATTATCTGATAGTCTGATACAAATCTATAAAATTCTCTTCAGACTCAGAAAACATATGCAGCAACACCAAATGCAGGATGATCACAGGCCAGTGGGTGCAAAGTCTTGTGGATCTAGTGGCCATCTCAGTGTAGGCTCCTCTAGTTCCCAGAACACAAGGTCTATCAGCATAGTGCCATCTGTCTTGTCAGTAGAATGTCTCTCAGGAAGTGAGGAAAGAGAGAGTGTCTACTGTCTCCAAACAGGAAATCAGGAGTTCTCAGAATCCTCCGGAGAAGGCCATGCCCACACAGAGACCTCATGGGCTCTGATCTGATTGACAGGCTAGACTCTATCCCTAAAATCTTAATCCTCAAATTGACACTTGATTATATAACTACGATAGTGGATTTAGAGAATGCCTTATTCACTGGCAGGGTATCCCACAGAGCATCCCCTCAAGGGACTCAGCAAATCAAGCATGGTAATGGCTCAGAGTCATGGAATTCACTGATCATCCTGAAGCAGTGGACTTGATGGAACAATGGTATAATGTCTGAAGGCATACTCTTGGCATCTGCTTGGTGGAAGTACCTTGCAGGTTTGGGGCAATGTTCTCCCAAAGGCTGTATATGCTTTAAAAATAGCGGCCAATGTATGATATTGTTCTTTTTCCCATAGCCAGGATTCATGGGGTCCAGGAACCAATGGGTGGAAATGGGAGTGGCACCATTCAATGTTATTCTTTGTGACCCACTCACCACATACTTTGCTTCCTGTTCCTGAAATCCTATGCTTCTAGGTTGGGGGATCTTAGTTCCAACAGGAGGAATACTCCCACCTGTGGACACAGCACTTTTGAGCTGGAAGTTAAGATTACCTCCTACCCACTTGGGTTCTTTCTGCTTGTGAATTGACCAGAAAAAAAGGATGTTACTGTACGGAGCAGTGTGATTGATCCCATCACCAAAGGGAAATTGAATTTGGCATAACATAATGGAGATAAAGAAGAATCTGTCTGGAATCAGGAGATTCCTTCCTTAGGTCATCTCTAAATACTACCATATCTATGATCAAAGTAAAGGGTAAACTATAGCAACTCAATTCTGACATGACTAGAAATGATCCAGACACTTCAAACAAAGAATTATGATGGACAACATACTTGCTGAGGGCACAGGGGATAGGAAATGAGTGATGGAGGAAGGTAGTTCTAACAACTAGCTACAACCATGTGACCACTTGCCAAAAGAAGGGCTAAAGTTGCAATGAGTAGTTCCTCTTTGTATGTAGGAAACATTTGTTTTGTTTTGATCATTTCTAAAATACAAAGGAGCAGATCATACCCTGCATCTAGTTTTTTTTGTTTGTTTGTTTTTTTGTTGTTCTTTTTTTTTGGGCGGGGGGGGCATCACTGCTCTCTGGTGGTGGGAGTAGGAGGGCCAGCCCCACTGCTGGAATTGAACCTCCGTCCCAGTGGGCCGCAGTCCCGCGCACAACCACTGCGCCACCGGGGCTCAGCCCTGCATCTAGTTTTTTGACCCACCATATTGCCTGCCAATTCCAGGAGCCATTATTGAACTCTGCACTGTAGATTCATTTGATTCTGCCTCTGACAGTCTGAGATCTTCCTGCTTCATCATCCCGCTTCCTGGTCCATCCAGGTACGTAGATCAAAAGAACAGAATAGAGAACCCAGAGATAAAGCCATCTGACCTGTAGGCAATTGAATTGTTCTGGCAAAAGTGGATATTCATTTGCAGAAGAATAAAATACTCCATATACAACAATGAATTCAAGATGTCAAACGTTGTGTCGAATTAGTCCTACTAATATAATTTCCCTTGGAGTTGATCATATGTGTAGATATGTAGTGTGTTTTTTTGGGGGGGGCAGGGAGGAAAGTTCAGTACAAGGAGAACATTAAGAGAGACTGACCTTCTAAAGTTGGCAAAGAGATTGAACCCTTTCAGGGAACCAAGAAGTGTTCATTACCCTGTAGTACCCTGAGGCATTGTGGTAGTTACATAAGCTGTTTTCAACTTGAGACTATTAAGAGTAAAGGGGTGGAGCTTAGCCTGTCAATCAGGGCCATCTTGATAATGCATTTGGAGATGCTAAGAAAATAAGTAGCTTGCTGCAGGTGGGACACACACTCCCTGGGAGACATTCCTTTTGGAGCTATGCTGCTGGCAGCCATAACCTTGGATCTGGAGGTGCCTTGTGAATACCCATACCAGCACTAAGATGCTCCCACCACCACTGGCTCCACAAGACTTTCCACCCCCTGACCTGTGATCTTCCTGTATATTGTTGCACATGCTGCATGAATCTGAAGAGGAACTTACAGAATGGTACTCTACATAAGGACTAATATCGCAGTTATAGATTTGATTTGGACTGGGCTGGGATGTTTTTTTAATGTACACTCTTTTTTCTTTTTTTTAAGTAATTTTATTGGGGTCTCATACATCGCTTTTCGCAATACATAAATACATAAACTGTGCCAAGCACCTTCACATGCCAGCTGTTGTCATCATTCTCCAAATACCTGCTTTTCCACTTGAGCCCTTGGTATCAGCTTCTCATCTGCTCATTCTTCTCAGCTTTCCTCTCTATCCTTGCTCCCCGCTCCCCACCAACCCTCAGTACTTTATAAATTATTACTGTTTTGACATATCTTACACTGCTAGACATCTCCCCTTGCCCACTCCTCCGAGCTCTGTCCTCCAGATAGAAGGTTATGTGTACATCCTTGTAGTTGGCTCCCTCTCTCTACCCCACCTTCCCTCCACCCATCTGGGAACTCCAATCTCACCACTGGCCCTGAGAGGTTTATCTGTCCTGGGTTCCCTGTATTTCCAGTTTCCCTCGCTACCAGTGTACCTTCTCCAGTCCAGCTGGATTTGTAAGGTAGGCTTGGGACCATGATAAGCAGGTATCCAACTGCCCACAAGTGGGCCTTGGGTTCCCACCCCACTCTCCCCCTCATTCGTAGTGATGTGATTCCTGTTCTTTGATGCTTGATATCTGCTCTCTTCCACCCCTCGTGATCACACAGACTGGCATGCTTTTTCCATGTGGGCTTTGCTGCTTCTGTGCTAGATGGCCACTTGTTCACCTTTAATCCTTTAAGATTCCAGATACTTTATTGTTTGGTGGCTGGGCGCCAGCTCTGTCTGTCTCTGCACCCTTTTGTTCCCAGCGATCACGTCAGGAGGGTGGGCACATAATGTTATGATTTTTCTCAGAGCTTTTAATCTTGCTGACATGTACAGAACAACTCAATAAACAAAATGCCAGGTGATTTTTTTGTGGTCCGAAGGAATGCAAATAATTTTTTTTTGTCATTTTGGTTACTTTTCTACTTCTTCAATATTTCTTTTCTTTTCTTTTTTTGTATAAACTGTGATGGGAGTTGTATGAACCCTCAATAAAATGATTCATTGCAATTACTTTTTATATAAAACTCTTTCCTATATACATTTCGGTGTCCATGGTTTTGTTTCTCAAGTCAACCTGGACTAACACAGGCATTGAAATGGTTAATGGTTGGAATTGAATTATATTCATAGATTTCTTTGTGTAAAATTATGAAAATTGACATTTTCACAGTGCTGAGCTTTCCTGACCATGAGCATTAATGAGGGCAGCTTCGGATTCAGTAGGTTAGGAACTGGGGTCTGAGAGTCTACATTTCTAACAAGCTCCCAGGTGGCTCAGACCTAGCTGATTTATAGATGTATTATAAGTAGCAAGGGACTACAAGATAGTAGGACTTTAATGCAGATGACATTAGAGAGATAATTAATTAATTATAAGGGCTAATAGCTATTGGATGTCTTCTATGAGAAATGAAGTCACAGAGTTAGTAAGAAACCTTGTTACTGAAGCTCTCTAATCCCCTTCATCTTTCCACTGCTTCCTGTGGTCTCACTGGAGGGGAGAAAGGCGAGCAGGAGAGCCCAGGTTCCTACAGGCCAACACCAGTGAGTTCAGACTGCAGAGAAACTACAGGAGCCTGCAGCCCAGGTGCAGTGCCTGGTATACACCCCCTGGCAGAACCTTCTGGATGGAGAGTTGGCCACAGTCAGTGAAAAACGTTCCAGAACTTTTTTAAAAAGTACATCTGGTATCTCCAGACACTGATGATCAAGCCAGATTTTCTGCCTAGCCAATCTGACTGATTGTGCAGAAATGAACTGTTAGGATGAATGGAAGTCGGAAGGCCTCTACCTGATGGGAAAATGGCTGATTCCACGGAAAGCACAGCAGAATGATGACCTGCTCCTTCAGGAGAAATGAAATATCGGCTGTCTTTCTTCTTCCTAGCTCCCCATGAAGTGTGCTGCTGCACCAGAATCCCTGAGGATAGAGCTTAAGAACTGGTTGCTGACTCACGCCTTTGCTTTTCCAAGTCATAGCATAAGGAAGGAGCGCTGGAGGCACTGTTGGTTAAGTGTTGGACTGCTGACTACAAGATCAGAGGTTCAAAACTACCAGAAGCTCCATGTATGGGAGAAAGATGAGGCTGTCTGCTCCATAAAGATGGACAGCCTAGAAAACGCTATATCCGATCACCAGGAGTGGGAATTGACTTATGCCTATGGGTTTTTAAGGACTCTGATGAACATTCAGGAGCAAATGGGATATTTCAAGTGACTTTGCCTCTGCACCGAACCTAGCGCCCAGAAACTCTGTGAAGTAGGCTCTGGTTCTGACTCTTGGTGTGGATTGAGCCAGGTAACTATGGACCCGCATGACTGGGGAGGAACACAATCCGCTTTTCAGAAATGTCTACCCCTGGAAAGCTTCACAAAGGATCATTTTCTCTTTAGCCTCTTGTCTGAACAGTTTCTCTTGTAAAGCTCCAGGCAGAAGCAGCTTCAGGCAAAATAGGGACGCAAGGGAAATTTCTCTCTGACATTTCCCCACCTTTCCCATCTGGGTCCTTTCTCTTACACTCCACCCTCTCTAGCCACCTCCTCTTGAATTCTATCCACAGGCAAAGGGTGAATATAATTTTTACAAGGCAGGGAGGGAGGAGGAATAACCATTTGAATTTTGGAGTGCTTCACATTTCTTTTCTATATGGATGAAATACCTCCCATTTTTCAGTTGCCACAGAACAAATAGAATCACGACTTACATCTTATAATTTATGTAATCGATTTTGTTTTCCAGTAAAATTTTTGTCAGATTTCTGACAGTGTCAATTGTTTCCCCTTTCTGAAAAGATGAAGATGCCTTTCCCCTCTGCCCACATGCACCCAGCTCTGTGCTGATGCGTCCACATGGCTCCGAGTAATCAGTAGCTGGCGTGCTCACTGGGGAGGATGCAGGCTGTGTGGGCTCCACAGATCGTCAAGGCTGAGGGTGCTGGAGGACTATCCCACTGGAAAGACAGTCTTGACAGCAACAAGAGTCAGGACATAACAAGATGGCCCCGAGCCATTTGCATCTCTGCTCCCTTACCATGGAAAAGTATAGAAGCAGCTTGGGGACCCAATGAGAAGTGTCTGGGATTAGTACATTCATTCCCTGATTCAAAAACAAATCTATTGGCAAACAACTGTCAGGATCAAGGGTGAGAGGGGGCTTGTCAAAACATTATGAAATCGGTAAATGAATCATGGAATTGTCTTAGAATGCCATCCTGGTGCATTCTAGGTTAGTGATGGAGATGCTCACCACAAGGTTAGTGACCTAAATCTTGACAGAAAATTAAAAACAAGGGACACATGAGGTTGTGGTGAGCATGTAAGGAAGAAATGACGGCCACTCTGAAGAGGGTGGTAAAGAAGGAGGGAGGATGAACTATCACTGAGAAGATCTGACTCCTCAGCAGAAAGATAAGGCCGTCTGCTCTTGGAAAGCTTTACAGCACCAGAACCCCGAGTATTGGGACTCGACTGGGTGGCAGTAATTGGGTCTTTCTGGTTTGGGTATTCACATACCAAAAGTTGTTAGGTCTACATGTCCAACTTGGAACCCTGGTGGTATATTGGATTATGCCTTTGGGTTGCTAGCTTCAAAGGCAGTAGTTCAAAACCACCAGCGACTCTGAGGGATAAAGATGAGACTTTGTAGTCCCATAAAAATGCACAGTCAGTTCTACTCGGTCTTATCAGGTCACGGTAAGCTGCAATCAACTCCATGGCTGTGAGTTTGATTCTTGAGTTGAATGTCCTGGTCAAGATCTCCAAACACAGTGCTAAGTGACATCAATAAATGCATAACATGATGACCAATTTGTAAAACAAAAAAAAAAATCCAGCAACATATACAAATGGGATTATATATCCATATAGCATTTCTGGAGTACTATATAAGAAAATATTTAAATGGTTTTCTGTGTTACTGCTCTAACTATTGATTATATAATTTCACATTGCTCGAATGCTTTTGCTGTGCTAAGGTGTGTTGCAAGTACTTGGTATGGGTTATCTCATTTCGTTCATTCCAAATTTCTTGAGAGAGGTGGTCTCATTGTTTTGCCTTTGAATGAAGTGGGGCACAGAGATATTACGTAAATTGCCATTGGTCACACAGTTCGTCGGTGGCATCCCTGGAATGTGAGTTCAGGACCTGGAGCACCAGCAGGCATCACCATGGCAAGGTGCCTCTGGTGCCATTGCTTTGTGACAGATGGGGAAACTGAAGGCTAGAGGATTTAAGCAGTGAAGTGGAAGTTGAGCTCCAGAAACCTATCTACTATGCTCTGTGGCTTCTTCTTTGGTGCTTTTGAGTTTTTCCTGAACAAGTGGATTCATTTCCAGATGTAAAACATCTAGACAGAAAATTAGAAGCAAGGAAAGCAGGAAGTTGTTTTGAGAATTCAAAGAAGAAATGATAAAGACTTGGGAAAGGGTAATGGAGAAGGGAAAGATTAAATATCATTGAAAAGAGATTATTAGCCAACACATTGGCTGACTGGCAGTGAAGGATTATGGGGAGAGCAGTCAAGAATATTCTGTAGGTAGAATTGGTGACTGTGGGTAGACAGCAGAGTCATTTTCTC
Organism: Nesogale talazaci; assembly: GCA_004026705.1. Taxonomy (NCBI): domain Eukaryota; kingdom Metazoa; phylum Chordata; class Mammalia; order Afrosoricida; family Tenrecidae; genus Nesogale; species Nesogale talazaci. The sequence goes on along the minus strand of PVJH01004722.1, from coordinate 17,993 downwards.
TGAGGAATAATGACTGAGCAGGTCTGAAAACCACAAGGGTGATTTCATTTTGGACCGATGGGAAGCACATTTGTCACACCTACATGAGGCTGTCCAACAGATTAGGAGAGAAGTTGCAGTTGGTGATACACATTTGAGCATCACTCATGAGTGTACAGTATTTGAAGTCACGAGTATCAAATGAGTCTGGTTGACTTGGGAAATTGATGTATAACTTTTATTGCCATCTCAGGCAAGAAGAACCATTTGAAGGGCCATCTGAAATTGCCAACATTTTATTTTTTGATCTATAAAAGAAAATCTCAATATAAAATGTCAAACTGAAAGTAGTTCCAGTGTCATACCTCATGATAGTGATTTTTACTCTGTCACTGCCTGTAATAGGAATTTAGGAAATTCATCCCCTTCTCAAGAGGTAGGTGTGCTGATGGGTATAAACTAGCAAAGGAGGGGCCCAACTTGAAAATATGAAGGACAGAGAAGAGAAGGCCAGCCCACACTGAGCTGGGTGCTGATGAACTGCTCTGTTGCACAAATTAGGAAGGGTTGTTCTTGCGGTGGTGTGCCTATGAGTCTTGTGGAGAAACAGACCCTACTGTTTGTGGAGAAACAGACCCTACTGAGATGAGATCATTGTTGGAAAAGAGCAAGGTGCAGATTAGTCCAAAACTTTTTTGGCCCACAGAAGGTGGCTAACAAGCCAAGACTTTCTTTCTTTTTTTTTTTTGGTGAGGGCATCACTGCCCTCTGGTGGTTGTGGGAGCTACCCAGCTTTACTCCTGGAGAGCTGCTGCTAGATTTGAGCCACCAAGCCCGTGGGCTGCAGTCCCGCACTCAGCCACTTACACCACCGGGGCTCAGCCCTGAGCCAGGACTTTCTTTGCCAGGCCTCATCCCATTGAGAATGTTGTCACCACACTCTCTGGGCCAGGGGTGCTCACACTTCTTCAGCATGCGAGCTACTTTTCAAATGATCAAGTCAAAATGATCTACCAACTAACAGAAATATGAGGCACATATTTTCATTTATTTTTTACATTTGTTCAGAAATACATTGAGAATTCTTTAAACAACATATGTTTATGTACCTTGTATGAGTGCATGGGCCTATATTGCACAACACAACACAATTAACTATGTACATTTTTTGTCATCACCTGAGTTGACTCTGAGGACTTGCACTGAATGAATTGAGCCAGGGATGCAAAGTCCAGACAGTAGTTGCCGACAGCCAGCCTCAAGCAGACTTCCAAATGATCATCAGTCACGTTGGGATGGTACTTGGACTTAATGATATTTATGTGGGAAACAGTTGACTCACATAAATAAGTAGAGCCAAATAATGCAGTCAAGGAGGTAGCATATTTTCTCAAGTTTGTGTACTTTCCCTCTGTGAGTAAGTGCCAGAACTGCTCATGATCTCTGGACTTCAGCTGAATGAATGTCAGCTTGTAGTGCCCAAAGCTCCCATTCCGTATGAAAATGATCTGTTTTTGCCCTCTTAATTGGTCCAGCTTCCCCAATCATTTTAATACCCTTTCTTACATTTAAGAGAAAAAAAACCAAAATCTAAAATTCTGTGTCACCGCCCCCCCCCCCAAGATCTATAACTTAGCTTGACAATCACTTAGCTTGTCAGTTTTGTAGCACTTAGGGCAGTTGTTTGTGCATGCTTTTGACACCTAAGATTGCATCTGATTGGCTGCGCTGCATATCAATTAAGTGACGGGATCGGTGACAGGCTTATGTCTATTTTTTTAGTACCATGCAAACTACCCACACTATGTTTGCAATCAACTAGTAGACCGTGATTGACATGTTGAGCACCCCTGCTGTAGGCTAAGGAGAACACAGCTGCAGCTTGGCTTAACAAGCAAGGCCCTGCCTTCCACAAGTGATACCCCTTTGCTTCCAAATTCTCATTCTTCTAGTATATTTGGAAATATAAAATATAAAAATATAAAAAGGGTATTCCATATCTTCCATCCAGGTATTCACTGAGAAGATGCTTTGTCCATTATGTGTTTTTTCCTACCGTCCCTCAGACCACATCATTCTCGTTTCTGCTGGCCACAGCCTAGACCTCCTGCATTCCTTGACAGAATGCTGCTTCCCACATACAGTGAGAAAGGGAAGCATGAATCTGGAAATTAACCACACTTCTCTTTATTTCCCTTACTTTTATTCTCCAAAATGCTACTTTATGGGGTGGTGTTGGAAAAAGAATAGCCAGAATACTCCTTAGAAGCATGGAGGTCAGTCTTCCTCTCAGGTCCTGTGGACATGTTATTCAGAGAGACATGGTCAAGGAGATAGGCAGGGAGGAAGAGACACAGGAGTTGCATCAATGGGTTCAAACATAACAATTGTGAGAATAGGTTTCCACAGGGCTAAGCCGGGTTTCTGTCCAACATGCTGTTGTTGCGAGCAGTCTGAACTGACTCAACAGCACTTGACAAGAACAACATCACATAAAATGTTCCTGAAGGCATTTTTTAATATATTTGGAGGAGAAAGGGGGGTTGACTTTATATGCACCTTTTTGTTGAGAGATCCTTCTCCATGAATGTTTCACATTTCTGCATGGTCTGGATTCTTTGAGCAAAAGCATGCTTAGTCAAATTAAGAATGTTTGTATAAAGAGAGACTCCAGACTAATGAGGCTTAGAGATATCACCCTTTCTGGAGATGTTCCAAGGTAGTAAAATTAAAGACCTGTCTTTCCTCTATAAAAGTAAATTACCCAGAACTCCAGAGTATAGGTAGGGTTCTGGAGAGAAAGGTAGACAAGGCACCAGCAGCAATTTATAAAATTCGCGTTTCCTAATTGGGGATTATTTTCCTACAATGCATCCCACTGCATACACAATACCATCTGGTCTTCACTGAACAGTTAGAGAACCTATCCAAGAGATTGTTTTGATTAATAAATGACCATTGTATTTCAGAAATGTTATATATCTGTATATTTATTATTTTGATGATATGTTACCCCCAACCCTCATAATTGTTCATCTTCACCTTACAAAAACTAGCCTGGACCATGCATCATATGATGAGAGAGTGGCACATTTTCAAATAAAGACTTTGCCTTTGTTTACAGATAACCAGATTATTTTTTAATAATCACCTCTATAGTTTTCTCTGGAGTGAAATTCTCACTATCCTTCCAGTGTGTCTTTTCTATCACACACTTCCCTTAGGAAACATAACACTTAACAGTTGCATGCAGAATAGCAGTTGTTAGTTAAGTCCTAGATCTGATACTTATACCTCAATCAATCAACTGATGGATTGATATATGCCATGGAATAGCAGTGGCTAAAGTACTCGACTCCTTACTTAAAGGTCATCAGATTAAACCTCTCAGTTCCTTGTGGGAGAAAGGTTTGGCAGATTTAGAAGATCAATAGAGCAATCCTACTCTAACCTATAGGACCCTAATTGAAAAATTTTCGATAACAATAGGTTTGAATTTGGGGGAGAACACACAGGCACACAGAAACCTGTGAGGGGCGGGGGAAGTGCGCTATGAGGCATTGTCAGATAAGAGCTGGATGGTAAGGTCAGCATTTCCAGCCCACCAGCTTCTCTGTGAGATGAAGATGGAAACCTCTGCTCCTGTAAAGATTTATATTCTCGCAAGTCTTCCAAGGAGAGGTCCACTATGCGTTAGAATCAACTTAATGTTAGCAATCTACATAGATATCACAGGAGGTTAGGCTGGATTAAGAAGAGGACATGAAATAAGGGACACCAGTGGTGATGTCAGATGGACCTTGGCTCAAACCAGAGAATACCAGAAAGACGTTTGTGTGTATTTCATTGACTATGCAAAAGCATTCAACTATGTGGCCCGCAATCATCTGTGGATCACCCTGAGAAAAATGAGATTGTGTTTATTCAGCACTTGGAAACAGATAAAGAAGCAGTGGTGTGAAGAGAACAGGGGAATACTGCATGGCTTAAAATCAGGAAAGGTGTACGTCAGGGTTGTATCCTCTCACTATACTTGTTCATCCTATATGCTGAGCAAATCATCTGAGAAGCTGGATTATATGAAGAAAAGTGAAGCATCAGAATTGGAGGAAGGTTTATTAACAACCTGAGATATGCAAATTGCACAATCTTCTTGCTGAAAATGAGGAGAATCTGAAGCATTTGCTGATAAAGATCAAGGATTTTAGCCCTCAGTAGAGATTACAGCTCAATGTAAAGGAGACAAAAATCCTCACAACTGGACCAATAATTGCATCATGATAAATAGAGAAAAGGTTGAGAATGTCAAGGCTTTTGTGTTACTTGGATCCACAAAGAAAATGGAAGCAGCATTCAAGAGATCAAAAGATATATTGCATTAGGTAAGTCTGCTCTATAAAACCTCTTCAGAGATCTGCAGGATTGACCCAATCCCAGCTACATGGACAAACACACCCCTCACTCACCACCCCGTCCCCAGGGGAATGCACTTCAGAGGACAGCACTGAAGCTACAGCTCAGGGAGAGGGAACTTCTGATCAGAGCACCCAGGAGCAAATGAAGAGGGAAGGAGAGAGAGTGGAGCACATCCTGGACCCACCAAACCTGAGGTTGATATTCCTCCTCAGAGTAGACAATGCACAGAGAGGACCATAGAGATGGCCCCAACACAAGACACGATGTCCCTCACTAACCCATAGCACTAAAAGAGACAGCACTGGAGACACGGGTGCAGGAATTGTGCCTGAACTGGCCCCATCACATGGGGGAGAAACACTAAGGGAATGCCACAGAGCAGCAAGGGGAGCAAAGCAATGAAGTCCCTGGGGAATGCCAAAAATAGACTTTGGAGCCAGGACATGGCACACATCAGACTCAACTGGAAAGCAATCCTAAAGGTCAACAGACAGACCTGGAACTATTTACAGGCTTTTCTTTTTCAGTCATTGTTTTTGCTGCTGTTGTTATTTTAGGGTTTGCTTGTTTATTTGTTTTGTTCTGTCTGGTTTTTGTGCTTATTATTGTCTCCATATGTCTATCTAGATAAGATAGGTGGGATAAACCATCTGGAGGAGAAAACAATGGGACCAACAGTCTTTGGGGGGATGGGAGAAGGAAAGAAAGAAAAAGAGGTGTCAACAGACCTAGGAACAAGGCAACAATCAACAGACCTAGGAACAAGGCAACAACAAGTTGTCTAAAAGCAATGGTGAGGAGGGTATAGAATGCTTGGTCATGCTTGATCACAGGCAATGTAGCTATGAGGAATTACTGAAACCTGAATGAAGGCCGAATGTGATAGTGGGACAAGAGAAAAGTAAAAGGAAATAGAGGGAAGAACTAGGTAACAAAGAACACTTATAGAGATCTAGATACAGGCATGTAAATATATAAATATATATAATGATAGGGAAATAGATCTATGTACAAATATTTATATGTCAAGTATTAAGGTAGCAGATTGATATTGACCTCCACTAACATACTTCCTCAACACAAGAACACTTTTTTCTAAAAACCCTGCATTCTGTGATGCTCACCTTCCCGACACAATCACTGACGACAAAGTGAGTGCATAAGCAAATGTGATGAAGAAAGCTTATGGTGCCCAGATATCAAAGATATAGCACTGGGGTCATAAAGGCTTGAAGATAAACAAGCAGCCATCTAGTTGAGAAGTAATGAAGTCCACATGGAAGAAGCACACCAGCCTGTGTGATCAATAGGTGTTGATTGAATTAGGTATCAGGCATCAAAGACCCAGAACAAAAAAATCATATCAATGTGAATGAGGGGGTGCACAAAGTCGAGATCCACAGCCCATCTATACACAATTGGACATCCCCTATCAGAAGGGTCACATGGAAGGGATGAGCCAGTCAGGATGCAGTATAACATTGACAAAACATGCAACGTTCCTCTAGTTCTTTAATGCTTCCTGCGCCACACACTCCACCCCACTATCATGATTCCAATTCTATTTTACAAATCCGGCTAGACCAGAGCATGTACATGGGTACATATAAGGGCCCTAAACAGGGAATCTAGCACTGATAAATGCCTAAGGACCAATAATAAGAGTAGCAATACCTGGGAGGTAAGGGAAAGATGCGGGAAGAAAGGGGGGGCCGATAACGATGATCTAGATATAACTCCCTCCCAGAAAAGTGGTTGAAGGGAGACATCGGTTAGTGTAAGACATTTTTAAAAATATGCAAATCACCCTGGGTTCATGGGGTGGTGTGTGAACTAATACCAAGGGCTCAAGTAGAAAGAAAATATTTTTAATATGATAAGGGCAACATATGTACAAATGTGCTTGACATAATGGATGCATTTATGAATTGTGAAAAGAGTTGTATGATCCCCCAGTAAAATGATTTAAAAAAAAATCAAAGAAACACCTCTTTAGAGTATTGCAGAGCAAGGATGTTACTTTGAGGACTAAGGTGCCCCTGATCCAAGACATGATATTCTCCATTGTATCATATGCATGTGAAAGTTGAACTTTGAGTAAAGAAGAGAAAGAAAATATCATTCATTTGAATTGTGGTGCTGGGGAATATTCTTGAAGTATCATGGACTGCTAAAGGGACAAACTGTACAGAAAGAAGTTAGGCCAGAGTGCTCCTTAGAGGCAAGAATGGCAAGAGTTTGTCTTACATACTTTGCCCATATTGTCAGGATTGACGAGTCCCTGGAGAAGGACATCATGTTTGGTAAATGCAGGGGCAGTGAAAAAGAGCAAAACAAAGAGCAAAACACTCAAGGAGATGGATTGACACAGTGGCTGCATTAATGGGCTCAGGCCTAGAAACCATTGGGAGGGTGGTGCAGAACCATCCAGTGTTTCCCTTTGTTGTGCATAGGGTAACTCCGTAGCAGCTAAGAACAACATATATATGTGTGCATGTATGTGTGTGTGTGCGCGCGCGCTATGGCATGATAACCCATGGGTTTTTAAATAAGTTAAATCTGAGATCTTTCATAGATTTTATGTGAAGATGCTCTCCAAGGACATCCAGCTGTTTTCTAGACAGATTTTTCCAGCAAAGACTCCATTTCATCTTCACCACCCACTCTCTCACTCGCAAGAAACAGTGAAAATAGGTACTTTGGGAAAGCTCAAGGATGAATTTCAGTGTTTGAAATCCAGGACTATCTGTAGAACTCCAACTGGGGAGGTACAGGATGTCTTCTCGCGATTCAAGGGTAGCTAACAGCTATATTCCATCTAATATACTCCATCTCAGCAGTTGCTAAGACCCTAGGATCAGGTGACCAGACGTCCCACGACCTTTTAAAATTAAAATAAATATATTACAATACTATGGGGGCTGAGCCCGGTGGCATAAGTGGTTGAGTGCAGGACTGGGGCCCGCGGGCTTGGCGGTTCAAATCCAGCGGTGGTTCTCAGAAGCAGCACTGGGTAGCACCCACGACCACCAGAGGCAGTGATGCCCAACAAAACAATGCTATTTTTGCATTCTATGAAATTTTTTGTTGTTCCATATAGACCAGATTTTTAGTCAAGAACATCCTCCCTGCACTCTCAGGACAACCACTAATGATCAGAGAAAAAGTGTACATTTTCCAGGAGAGGAGAAAGTCAGTGACCCCCACTCACCTGCATAAGGAGCACTCCCCAAGTGACCTGAACCAGTGACATGTGACGCTTATGTGCAGGTCAGTGACCCCCTCTCTTCATGCATCCAGACACTGCCCCAAGGCTCCAGGGGTCAAGAAACCAAGGGAAACCCCTGCCTGGCTACTGTTAGGGTCCATTCTCACAGTGATTGCCATACTTGAACCCTGGGTGCTGTCTCTGTGTCAACTCATTTCATAGAGGGTCGTCATTGTTTTCCAGGGCCCTCTGCTTTACCAAACACTGTGTCCTTTTTCCAGGGACCAGTGTGTCCTGGTAACATGTCCAAAGTGCCCACTAAGCAGTCATCTCTCAGCAATACAAAAACCTCTCGGCAGCTTTTAAATTAGTTTGTTTCCACAGATGTGTTTGCTAATTACAGCTTGGCTGTCCCTCCCTTCCTCCCTAGAACATTCTACAACTCCCAGCTACCGCCAGGACTCACAGGACTCACAGCAAGCAGAATTCAACTCCATTACCTTTACAGAAAATCTACATCTGCTCATGTTTACTTTTCCTGAGGCCACTTCACTGAAGACCAGTCAATCTTCAATATTGAAAAGCAACAAGACTAACAGTAAGTTAAGTAATGCTTTCCAATAAGACCCATTTGCTGTTGAGTCAATTTTGATTTATGGTCACTGCAGGTGACTCTGGATAGACTGGAATCTCCAATTTGGGGGTTACTAATGGACGTGCTAACTTTTTACATGACCCAGAGATGACCAAGGTCGCTTTTCATATTGCTGCTCAGGGGCCTGCATTTTACCCATCGACATCACATGTCTTCCCACACGCACACCAACACACAAGGTTGCTCATCTTCTTCTAGTAAAGCCAGTCTGGTCATGATACGGTGAACGACCGGTATAGCCCATTCTACATGTGCTTGTCCGGAGCCAGCAAGAACTTTCAGTCGTCCCTTTCCATACTTTTCTCATAGGTGAAATTCTCACTAACTTCCAAATTGTCTGCTCTGTCATTCATGACCAGAAGAGATTTTGTGTCTTTCCCTAGGAAGGCAAAGAAGAGCTCATGCAAACCTGTGGATAAGTACCACCTCCCCATTTGTCCCGAACCCTGTCCTGTCATGATGAATTTGGAGCTGGGGGTGGGGGGGTAACTGGGAATTGTGTAATCTCCCAGCAGGAGATTAATAACTGAAAGATTTTTTTTAAGTTTATTTTTCCCCCTCTTATGTTGTGTTCGCTGCCTGTCAGAAAAATAGATGGCATTATCCTTTCCTGAAATTGGGAAAGGAATTAAAAAGAGGGCAACAGTTTCTCCAAATAATAGGCGCATGAAATGAGTGTCATAGTTAGTCCTTTTTCTGTTATCTGAGATGACCTTCACAGACCAATGGTATCCTGTTCACGCTCAGTGATGGTGGGAGGGAGAGGGCGTCACTCCGTGGGTTGGGGGGAAGTCCCCCCTCCCAGGGAGGCTTCCGGGCCAGTGAGTTTCCATGCTGTGATTGTCCTGGAGAACCAGGCTTCCAGGACCACACACTGACATTCTTTCTCTTGGAATTCACCACATCAACCCCAGATTTAACTGAGAGCTTTAATGTCAAGTACTGCCTTGTAGAGGACATTGTGATGTAAATGGGGACTGTGAATGATCCAAGGGAGAATATGTGTGGCAGCTAAGCCTGAAAGGTTGAAAGTTTGAGTCCACCAAGAGTAAAGTGACCAGGCTTCCCGATTTGAAGCATATTTTCTGGTGTCCCATGGTGTTTTTAAAAAGTATCAATTTTTGGAAAGAATACATGAATAAGATAGAGAACAGTGGGAGAACCAGAAAGGAATACCTTCGGGTCAATGGTGTCCCGCTTTACCAGTGTTAAAATGTGGTCACTTTAACCAAGAGGGGCTTCAAAAAAATGGTTTGGCTATCAATTTACGGGAAACAACTTTATGAAAGAACTATGCAGCATAATTCCACTCTGATCCCTACCGGCCAACGGGAGTGAGACTCTACTGCAGGTGGGTGGCTTTTTACGTAGATTTCAGAGAGCTGTGTATCCAAACTTAAAACAACAACAGCTTTTATTTTGAGATCAGTTTTCCATTCAGCATTGTTTGCTTGTTTCGGCTCATCTATCTGCATCCCCATATCATCGCTTATTTCCTGCTGTGCTCCCTTCACTTTTCCTAACCCTGTGTCCTAGGATGAATGCTGAACTTTTGGTTTTAAGGGACTGTTTATTCTAACACAAGGAGAGCTCCACTCCAGAACTGAAGGGGCACTGAGGACTTTGGTTTTTTTTTTTTGGGGGGGGGGGGTTGCTCCCCTTGTAGGCCTGGGCTCTTCTGTGTTTCTGAGTTCTGTTTCACCTTTTTCTTTCATTCTGTCGAGCACCTTCTAATGTGATCCTTTTCAGAGCACATGGTTGACTTTATTTCTGTATCATAGGGAAAAATGCCTTGTGGACATCTGAACATTAGTGATCCATCAGAATTACTCTCTTCGTTGCTTTTTTGCTACAGCAGTTTTCCGAGTTCCAGTAGCATGAAGTTCAGATGGAGAGTTTGTAGAAAAAAGGGACTTGGTATTTATAGTCAAAGAAACATGCCTGGTTGAAAAGTGGAAAAGCTATGAACATATTAAAAGAAGACGTTGAACAGGTGATAGAAGACCAAGAAAAGGCCTCATTGATTAAAGGAGTAGTGTCAAGAGTGTCAGGACCAACTGCATTTTGCCCTTAGCATAGTGGTTGTGTCTGAGCCCCTCCCTCCCTCTCTATATAGGCCATGTGAAGAGAGGCAGAGCATGACAACAGTCAGTTGCTACAAAGTCAAGTTCAATTCTTGACATTCCCGAGTGTGGGGGAGTAGAATTGTATTCCACAAGGTTTTCAAAGGCTGGTTGGTTTCTCAGAAGTGCCCCTGGGTGACTCAAGCCTCCAACATCTCCATTAGCAGCCAAGCATAACTGCTGTAGGTACCAGTCAGGAAGTCCAGCACACAACAATGCAGAAGATTATACAGGACCCACAGGAGCTGCTTGGGAGCCCCCCAAATAGCCAATTACAGCTGCCCCTTTAAATCGTTCTGGAAGCCCAAGCAGCGGGTCCTTGGCCCAACAGTGCCTTTGCACAAATCAGAAAACATTCTCTTCCTCTACAGTGTCTAAATGGAGGCAAGGCAGGCGGAATCAGGGCTGAATCAGGTCCCTTTTAGACTGCCCTAAGGGGCTCTGGTGGCATAATGGGTTAAACTATCGGCTGCAAAAGGTCAGGCATTCAAATCTACTAGCTGCTCTTTGGAGAAAGGTGAGACTATCTGGTCCCATAAAGCAGCGGTTCTCAATCTGTGGGTCCCGGCCCCTTTGGGAGTTGAAGGACCCTTTGACAAGGGTCACCTTATTCATAACAGTAGTCAAATTACAGTTGTAGCAACAAAAATAATTATATGGTTGGGGGGTCACTACATGAAGAGCTGTATTAAAGGGTCACACCATTCGGAAGGTTGAGAAGCACTGCGTAAAGATCTACAGTTCTAGATTCCCTAAGGAAAGTTCTAGTCTATCCTACAAGACTACTATCCGGTAGAATCAAGTTAATGGCTGTGTTAGTACGGGTAGACTAGAGAAGCAAACTCATAGACACACATATGGATATGAGGGAATGGTTTATATACAAAAGGAATGGAACATTGAGAAAGCATTTCAACCCAGTCCAGTTCAAAGTCATAAGTCCGATATTAGCCTGTATGCCCAATACCAGTCTATGATGTTTCCTTATGACTCACAAAGTTACAGGCCAGTGGGTATAGAATCCCAGCACTGGCAGGGGTCTCCCCATGGCTCCTCGCTTTCAAGGCTTAGGGTCCATCAACAGCATCCAGGGGTGGTAGAAGCAACTCAGTGCTGGCAGGGCTCTCCGTGTAGTCTCTCCAGCTTCAGAGGTCTGGCTCCGTCAGGGTAAGGCCATGTGGCTTCTCCTGACTTCTTCAGTTCCTCAGATGCTGCCATCTTGTCTTGTCCATGATTCATCATCTCTGAGACTGACTCCCAACAACTGGGGAGATAGCTTCTCATCTCCACGAGGGAATATATCATGAGATTTCCCAGAAGTCTCAGGAGAAAATCATGCCCACACACAGGCCTCATTGGCCACTCACTGGCTGTCTCCACATTAACAGGCTAGACCCCACTGCTACATCTCAGTCATGAAATTAATATAAACACATGACTACCACAATGGCATTGGATTGGCAAAGGCGATTTGGTTGGATTTTAGTGCCACTTTGGTCGATATTCTTGTTGTCCCATCAAAAAATAGCATCTGCAGTGCTGGGCAGAAAGCCCAAGCACTGGGGCCCGGCAGAGACTCCTGTCAGGGTCTAGTGAGAATCTGCCCTTCCCAGGAGTTGCGGCCTCCTAGACCGGAACACAGCTCCAAGACTTCAGGTCGACCCAATTAGATGACAGCAAATGTCAGAGCCACATTGTAAACCCGCCCCCCCCCACCCCGCCAAACACACACCTCCACCCCTTCCAATAAGAAGCCTTCCCCCCCAGAGGCCATTGTAATTAACCCAAGGGAAGACATGCCATTCTTCTAGCCACGCAAGAAGCTGCCTTCCCAAGCTGAACGCCCTGCTCAGGCTTCATCCAATCTATATGTCCTTCCTCGGAAGACTCTTGGAGCGGACGTTAAAAACAAAAGGGAAAAGAATGCTGCATTAGTATTCCTTTTGGCCCTTGCCCCCTGCCTCCTGTATCCACACCAGCTCTAGCTCCGTACAAGGACCTATAGGAAGGAGCTCACTGCTCATTAGGGAATCAGACCATGACAATCACCCTGCCTGTGCCAGGGTGGGTGCAGGGCGGGGAGCGCCTTGGTCTAAATGTCACAAATTGTTAGAGTTGCGCTCTGTGTCTCAGCGTTAGCGTCATCACCCTTTAATTGGCCAGAAGGCTCTGCTGGAACATTCAAAAGGAATAACAATATCCTCCGTCCCTGTCCAGTTTTCAATATAATTATTTGTCAGAATCATATTAACCTGATGTATGACAAACCCATAAAATGCATTCATTTAGGTCTCCAGGAGTCCTCCCTCATTAACTCTGATATTTATAGCAATGGCTTCCATGCGACATGCCTCCTCCTGTGAACCATAGAGCAGGGAAGTCAGATTTCCCTGAGCTATTAGGGGTGTTGTTTATTTTCCAGGATTGCAAGGAGGGGAGGGGAGAAGCTCGGTCTGGGCCCAGGGCCTGTGACCTTTGATTGGCTCCTCTGCCTGCTCCTCCCTTTCTAAGGGAATGGAAAGAAAACAAAAACTGCACACGTGCACAAAAATCCTACCAATTTAATAACTTGTCCAAGGTAATGAAGCAGAACCAATGAGACCGCAATATTCAGACGGCTAGTTCTAAAATCAGATTTCCTGGTATCCATTTCTGGCATTTATCTCTTACTAGCTTAAGCAAGCTTGTTTAATTAACTCAGACTTCAATTTCCTTGTCTGTAAAATGGGGATAATAATAGTTCCTACTCTCATAGACTTGTTGTGCAGATGCAATTTTAATACATGCAATGTGTTTAGTGCAACATTCGGCACATAATTAATGCAACGTGAATGTTAATTAGAATAATATCAAAATTACTGTTATTGCCTTGGGAAATTCTGAAGTACTAGTCCAGTTGGTTTTACATGGAGTTCTAGGTTGGGCAAAAGGTGACTCAATTTCCCTAGAGGAAGAGGTGTATTAGCTTTAGAATGTGCATGGGCAAAAGCCTATCAGAGTATTCCCACACTCTTCAATCAGAGTCTCAATCCTTTCATCAATTCTATGTATTAGAGCAAACTACTTTTATGTCAGTTTGTTCCACTGTTATGGCTTGCCTAATGTTATGATATTGGAATCTATGTCGCTAGTATTTCAAATGCTTTTAGGGTCACCGAGAGTGAACAATATGAAGCAAAGTTTCCAAACTACGGACAGACTTGAAGGAAGAAAGGAAGGAAGGAATAGGCTGTCCACTTTTGAAGAACGGTTGTTGTTGTTGTTAGGTTCCATGGCATGGATTCCAACACATTAGACAGCAGAAGGAAACACAGTTCAGTCCTGCATGATTCTCACCATTGTTTCTCAGTTTGAGTCCATGGCTGCAGTCTTTGTGTCAGTCCATATTGTCAAGGGGTTTCCTCTTGTTTCACTGATTCTCCACTTGACTAAGCATGGTGTCTTTTTCCCAAGAATTGATCTCTCCTGATAACATGGCGAAAGTACATGGAAAAAAGTCTCACTCTCTTTACCTCTAAGAATCATTCTGACTGGATTTCTTCTAAAACAAATCTGTTTGCTCTTTTAGCAATTCTTGAATAGTACTTTAAATATTCTTCATCAGCTTCAATCTTGTCTCCATTTATTATGATGTTAACTATTGGTCCACTTGTGAGGATTTTTATTTTCCTTACACTGAATTGCAATCCATTCAGACGGCTGCAATCCTTGATATTCATCAGCAAGTGCTTCCAGTCACCCTCACATACAGTAAGTAAGGGTGTGTCATCTCCATGTCACCAATTCTTAGTAAAAGTCTTCCCTGAATCCTGATACTGCTTTCTTCTACGTATAAACTATCTTCTCTTATTTTCTGCACATAAAGATTGAATAAGTATGATGAGAGAACACAGGCCTGAAACATATATTTCCTGATTTTAAGCCATGCAGCATTCTTGTGTTCTGTTCATACAACTGCCTCTTGGTCCATGTACAGGTTCAACATGAGTACAAATAAGTTACATTCATTCTTCTCCAGAATATCCCTAGATTGTTATGGTCCACACTATCATATGCTATTGTATAGTCAACAAAATACAAGTAAACATCTTTCTGGTATTCTCTGCTCTCAGTCAGGGTTCATCTGACATCAGCAATGACATATTCCTTGTTCTATGCTCTCTTGTAATTCTGGCATGAATTTTCAATAGCTTTCTGTCAATGTACTACTGTAACCATTGCTAGATGATCTTCAGAAAAAAGTATCATTACTGACATGTATTAATGATATTGTTCTATAATTTATGCAACTTGTTGGATTATCTTTCTTTGGAATGGTACAAATAAAAATCTCTTCTTGTCAATTGGCCACTCTTGCAACGTTCTTGGTATAGACAAGTGCTTTCGGTGCTTCCTCAAGATATGAAATTTTTCATTGGTATTCCATTAATTCTTGGTGCCTAGTTTTTTTACATTGTGCCTTCACTTCAGCTTGAATTTCTTCCTTAAGTATTGTTGGTCCTTGATGACATGCTACCTCAAAATGGTTGAATGTTGACTAATTCTTTTGGTGGCAATAACCGTGCATTTCTTCTATTTAATTTTGATGCTTTCTGCATCATTCTATATTTTGCCCATAGAGTCATTTAATGTTGAAACTTGAAGATTGATTTTTTTCTTTTGTTATTTCCATTTAATTTTTTGGGGGGGGCATCACTGCTCTTCGGGGTGGGAGTAGGAGGCCCAGCCCCACTGCTGGAATTGAACCTCCGTCCCAGTGGGCCACAGTCCCACGCACAACCACTACGCCACCGGGGCTCAGCCCGTTATTTCCATTTAAGATATGCTGTGTTCTTCCTTTTTGATTTTCTAATTCCAGGTTTTTGCACAATTCATTATAATATTTAAATTATCTTCTTGGGCTGTCCTTAGATATTTTTTATTCAACTCTTCAATTTCATCCTTTCTTTCATTTGCTTCCCCTACTCTATGATTAAGATCAAGTGTCAGAGTCTCAACTTTCATTTATTTTGATCTTTTCTTTCTTTCTTGCCTTTTTAAAAAATTAAGTCATTTTATTGGGGACTCATGCAACTCTTATCACAATCCACACATATATCCATTGTCATGTGCTTTTGTATATTTGTTTCCCTCATCTTTCTCAAAATACTTGCTTTCTTCTTGAGCCCCTGGCATCCGTTCCTCATTTTTCCCTTCCCTTCCCATTTCCCCTTTCCCCATGAAAACTTGACAATTTATAAATTATTATAATTTTGCCATACCTTACACCATCCAACATCTCCCTTCATCCACTCCACTGTCCATCCCCCAGGGAAGAGGTTATATGTAGATCCTTATGATCTGTTCTCCCTTTCTCCTCCACTTTCCCTCCACTGTCCCATTATTGCCCCTCTCACCACCTGTCCTAAGGGTCTCTTCTGACCTGGATTCCCTATGTTTCTAGTTCCTGTCTATACCAGTGTACATCCTCTGGTCCAGTCGGATATGTTAGGTAGAATTGGGATCATGATAGTCAGGGATGGGGAAGAGGAAGTATTTAAGAACTAAAGGAAGATTGTTTGTTTCATCATTGCTACACTGCACCTTGAATGGCTCGTCCCCTCCCTGAGAGTCTTCTGTCAGGATATGTCCGGTTACCTACAGATGGACTTTGGATCCCCACTCTGCATTCCACATCATTCACAACAATATGTTTTGTTTGGTTTTTTTTGTTCTCTGATGCCTGATAGCTGATCCCCTCAACACCTCATGATCACAGGCTGCCGTGCTTCTTCATGTGAGCTTTGTTGCTTCTGAGTTAAATGACCATTTGTTTATCTTCAAGTCTTTAAGAATCCACACTCTCTACCCTTTGATATCCAGGCACCATCAGCTTTCTTTGTCACTTTTGCTCATGCATCTGTTTTGTCTAGAGCGATTGTGTCAGGACAGGCTGGTGTGCTTCTTCCTTTCTTCCCTGTTTAATGGTCATTTGCCTTGTTATGGTGTTCTTGATATCATCCCACAGCTTCTCACATCTTCTATAATTACTGTACGCATTAAATGCGTTCTTGAAATTCAGGTGGAATAGACTCAAGGGCGTATTTTGGCTCTTGTGGACTTGCTTTAATCTTCTTCTGCTTTAACCTGAACTTACATATAAGCAATTGATGATCTGTTCCACAACCAGCCCCTGACCTCATTTTGGTTTAGGACATGAACTTTCTCCATCATATCTTCCCATAGATATAGTCAATATTATTTCTTTATGTTCCATTTGGAAAATCCACATGTATAGCCCTTATCTATGTTGTTGAACAAAGATATCTATAATGAAGAAGTAACTGGTTTTGTAGAATTCTATCATGCAATCCCTTGCATCATTTCTATAACCAAGACATACTTCCAACTACTGTTCCTTCTTTGTTTCCAATTTCTGGATTCCAATCACCAATAATTGTCAGTGCATCTTGATTGCATATTTGATCAATTTCACACTGAAAACATTGGCAATAATTCTTTATTCCTTCTCACTAGCTTCTGTGGTTGGTGCATTAATTTGAATAATAGTCATATTGACTGGATTTCCTTGTATGCAAATGGCTATTACCCCATCACAGACAGCATTGTACTTCAGGACAGACATTGAAAGATTCTTTTTCATCATAGTATAACACTATTCCTTTTGAATCTGATTCCCAGAAAAGTGAAATAACTGATTTTCTTATTCAAAATGACCAATACCAGTCCATTTCAGCTCACTAACACCTAAAATCTTGAGTTTCATGCATTTCATTCTACTTGTCTGTCAATTTGTTGTACTGTGGTGGTATATTATGTTTATTATGCTAGAAGCTGTCACTGCTATTTCAAACACCAAGAGGGTCACCTAAGTAAACAGATTTTGAGCAAAACTTCCAGGCGAAGAACAGTCTACAAAGAAGGGATAAACTGTCTGCTTCATAAGAAGTAGCCACTGATAATGGATAACATTGAAACCTTGCCAGATACTGAAAGTCTAATGAATAGAAGTGGAACGTTGCCAGAGACAGTGCCAAAAGATGAGGTTGAAAGGCACTCAAAATATGACTGAGAAAGAGCTTCCTTCTCAAATTAGAGTTGACTACAAGGTCTTGGATTGAGTAAAGTCTTTGGGAACTACCTTTGCTGCTGGAGCATGAGTCAAAAATGAGAAGAAATAGCTGCAAACATCTACTAACACTTG
Organism: Nesogale talazaci; assembly: GCA_004026705.1. Taxonomy (NCBI): domain Eukaryota; kingdom Metazoa; phylum Chordata; class Mammalia; order Afrosoricida; family Tenrecidae; genus Nesogale; species Nesogale talazaci. Next base: position 408 of record PVJH01004722.1, on the reverse strand, counting down.
GAATTTGTAATGCATGAAGTATGAATCTAGAAAAATTGGACTTCCTTTGAGCAACTAGCCACTGAGACCCTTTTGAATAGCAGGGGAATATTGCCAGATACTGAAAATGTCATGAATAGCTGCAGAACCGTGTCAGGTACAATGCCATGAGATGAGCCCCTCAAATGGAAGGCACCCAAAATATGACTGAGCAAGAGCTGTCTTCACAAATAGAGTTGGTCAGGATGAGAAGGATGGAGGAAAGTCTTCAGGACCTTCATTTACCAATGGGGCATGGCTTAAAATGAAAGCCAACAGCTGCAAATTTCTATTGCTAATTGGAACTTGTGGTGAAGGATGTACAAATCTAGGAAAATTGAAAACTGTCACAAATGAAAAGAAAACATTAAAATCAATATCCTAGGCATT